>VXBP01008659.1:123089-153511 GCA_013400115.1 Rhinopomastus cyanomelas
AAACGCCCCCCCCCCCCCCCCCCCCCCCCCGGGAGCTCCTGTAGAGAGGAGGAGGGGCAGCAGGCTCAGTTGCCTACGTGCCCAGTGAGGCAGCAGCGGAGGGTTTGCCGCGGAACCCGCGGGACAACCAAGCAGAACCCGGCACATGGCTGCGAGGAGAGGAGGCACCTTCTCACCTCTGGCTGACAGGGGGAAAAAAATAAATCAAACATCAGAGATGACAGTGCGGTTACCATCAGTCATGGTGACTACTCAAACAAAGGCCACTAGAAAAACAGTGGGCACCCAAACAGAGGCCACACACAAGCATGCGGATGTTCAGGCAGGTGGTTGCAGTGAGTGCTGGAGCCTGGCACTTGATGTGGAGGAGGGCAGGTACAACACTCAATATGGAGGTGAGCAGATCAGAGACCTGATGAATATGGTGGCTGAGCTAAAAGAAGAGGTGGAAAGACTGAGAGCTGTATGAGACTGTGAAAGGGAAATTGACTATTTCCACAATGTAATATCTATAAAACCTGATCTAAGGTTGACTCTTAGTGGCTCAGGGGGACCAATATCCTCCCATGAGCAAGTCTCTCAGCCTCCACGTAGTAACCCACAGGAGCAGGGTCAATGGGAACAGGTGTCCACCCGATGGAACAAACACAGACGGAGCATGTGTGCTACATGAAGAAGTTCACCACCTGCAGTGCACTTGCAGAATCGGTATGAGGCTCTGCAGGAGGAACAGGTCAGCAGCAAGGAGGAGGACTCAAAAAGCCCAATAACTGAACCAAAGACAGGTAGTCTCAGACCAGCCATCAAGACCAATCCTGAAAAGAAACTTTGTAGAGTCATTGTTAGAGGAGACTCCCGACGGAAGGGAACAGAGGGCCCAATATGCAGACCTGACCCATTCCATAGAGAGGTCTGCTGCCTCCCTGGTGCCCAGGTCGGGGACATTGTAGGTAAAATCCCCAGCCTCGTGAGTCCTAGAGACTATTACCCGCTTCTGGTCTTTCAAGTGGGTAGTGGTGATGCAACAGTGAGAGGCTCATGATCAATTAAGAGGGATTTCAGGACCTTAGGGGAACTGCTGAAGAGATCAGGAGCTCAAGTTGTGTTCTCCTCTATCCTTCTAACATCAGCGATGGACGAGGGAACATTTAGGAAGAGCCAGCAGCTCAATTCATGGCTACGGAACTGGTGTCATCAACAGGGGTTTGGATTCTACAATCATGGCTCCATTTACAAGGCACCAGAGATGCAAACAACCAGTGGGATGCACTTGTCCCAGAGGGGGAAAAGGATCCTGGAGCAGGAATTGGCAGGGTTTTAAACTGGGTTTGAAGGAGGAAGGGGTGAATAGTCTCCTGCTGGCTGGTGACAAACAGTGGGGCAGCTCACCAGAGGCAGAGGGATGGAGAGCCAGTGGGGGCCCTCAGCTTTCTCTGGGGCAAGCCAGGGATGATGCACCAAGACAGTCTGAGGATATCAAGGGCAACTGGCACAAGAGAAGGATAGGGCCAGCCCAGCTGAAGTGCCTCTATGCAAATGCACAGAGCTTGGGCAACAAACAGGATGAAGGGCCACTGTGCTGCTGGGAGGCCATGACATAGTGGCTATTACTGAAACTTGGTGGGATGATTCCCACAACTGGAATGTAGGGATAGATGGATACAAGCTCTTTAGGACGGACAGGCAGGGAAGGAGAGGGGGAGACCTTGCCCTCTATATCAGTGACCAGCTGGAATCAGTGGAGCTCCACCTGGGGAAGGATAATGAGCTGGTTGAGAGTGTGTGGGTTATAATTAAAGGGAAGACAGGGGAGGGTGATGTTACTGTAGGGGTCTGCTACAGGCCACCTGACCAGCAGAACCAAGCAGATGAGGCCCTTTATAGGCAGATAGTAGCGGCTTCCAGGTCTCGCTGAATGGCAGCACAGTCTGCTGGGGTGTCAGCAACTCCACCCAGCTTTGTGTCATCAGCAAACTTACTGACAGTACTCTCTAATCCCTCACCCAAGTAGTTAATGAATAGATTGAACAGGACTGGTCCCAGCACAGACCCCTGGGGCATTCCATTAGATACAAGCCTCCAAATAGTCTCTGTCCCATTGACCACTAGTCTCTGGCTTCTATCCTGTTCACCATCCACCTCACTATCCGATCATCCAGTACACACTGCCTCAGTTTGGCTGTGAGGATGCTGTAGGAGACTGTGTCAAATGCCTCACTGAAATTAAGACAGACCACATCCACCAGTCTTTTGACTATTTCTCCTGGCTTAAATAACATCCCAATTAACCACATGGTTTTCCTGAGAGTTACAAGTTATAATAGAGCACAGGTCTATCATAGATGTATAAATCATGGTCTTTAAGAAGTTATAACTATGAATATATCTTATCAAATTCACAATCTTTAGTTTATCTTCATAATCTTCACAGAGATCAGAGACAGCTTATTAATTACAGAGCACCAAACTCAGCACTTAGAGTGCTCTCACCCTTCCTCACAGCACTTGTTAGTTTTGGGCTCTTGCCATCACCACTATACTATAGAAAATCAGTAAATCAGAATTCATTATAAGATTCAATCAGTTTTCCAAGTGATTAATTTTCCAAAAACGAATTTCATGGCCTCTAAAATTATTTTAAAAATCCTTTTTAGCTCATGTTTCACTTCATACATGTTGTGTAATAAGTGCAACCTTTGAAACAAACCAAGATATTTAGTGCAGACACACAAGGTGTCTCCTGACCTTCCAATACAACATACCATTTCTAGCAAAACCTATGGCCAGCGTACTATGGGAGAACAGCTGTGATTATCTATCTTCCCGTTCAGCATGGATCACGACAGAAAACAGAACACCTAGCACAATCACAATCCCGGACTTCAGGGGGGCCAACTTTGGCCTTTTCAAGTAATTGCTAGGGGAAATCCCATGGGAAAGGGCATTAGGAGGTAAAGGGGCCCGAGACATCCATTTGGTTAACATCCAAAGACCACTTATTGAAGCCCAAGCTCAGAGCATTCCAACAGGTAGGAAGTCAAGGAAAGGAGCCAGAAGACCTACGTGGTTAAAAAGGGAGCTGCTGGGCAAAGTCGAGAGGAAGAAGAAAGTCTATAGGTCATGGAAAAAGGGCATGGCCACTTGGGATGATTATAAGGCTCTGGTGAGAGAATGTAGGGATGCAACTAGTAAAGCCAAGGCCTCCTTGGAATTACACCTTGCAAGAGAGGTTGAGGGCAACAGAAAGAGCTTCTTCAAATGCATTGAAGGTAAAACTAAAACTAGAGGCAATGTAGGGCCCCTGCTGGATGAGGTGGGTGCTCTGGAGACAAAGGATACAGAGAAAGCAGAGATACTGATCACCTTCTTTGCCTCTGTCTATACTTCTGGGGGCTTCTTGATATCAAGCCCCAAACTGGTGAGGCTCCAGAGGAAGTTGAGACAAGAGAGGAGTTTGCCTTGGTTGTTGAGGACTAGGTAAGTTGAGCAGACTGGATGGATATAAACCCATGGGCCCTGATGGGATGCTCCTGCGAGTGCTAAGGGAGACAGTGGAGGTCATTGCTAAGTCACTCTCTATCATCTTTGATAAGTAGTGGTCAGTGGAACAGAGTCTCGTTGGAGGCCTGTATCTAGTGGAGTCTCCCAAGGGTCTGTGCTGGGACCAGTCCTGTTCAATGTATTCCTTAAATACTTGGGTGAGGGATTAGAGAGCACTGTCAGCAACTTCGTTGATGACACAAAGCTGGGTGGTGTCGCCAATACCCCCACAAGGCTGTGCTGCCATCCAGCAAGACCTGGACAGGCTGGAGAGCTGGGCAGAGAGAAATGTAATGAACTCTAACAATGGTAAGTGCAGAGTCTTGCATCTGGGCAAGAACAACCCCAGGTACCAGTATAGGTTGGGAATGACCTGTTGAAGAGCAGTGTAGGAGAAAGGGACTTGTGGGTCCTGGCAGACAGTAAGATGACCATGAGGGAGGAAGCAATGTGCTCTTATGTCCATGAGGGCCAACAGCATCCTCGGGTGGATGAGAAGGGGTTGGTTAGCAGATCCAGGGACGTTCTTCTCCCCCTCTAATCTGCCCTGGTGAGACTACATCTCACCGTGTGTCCAGTTATGGGCTCCTCAGTTCAAGAAGGACACGTTGTTACTGGAGAGAGTCCAGCGTAGACCAATGAAGATGATGAAGTGGAACATCTTCCTCATGAGGAAAGGCTGAGGGAGCTGGGTCTTTTTAGCTTGGAGGAGACTGAGTGGTGACCTCATTAATGTCTATAAATATGTGAAGGGTGGGTGTCAGGAGGATGGAGCCAGGCTCTTCTCACTGTCATCTAGTGATAGAACAAGGGGCACTGAGTGTAAACTGGAACACAGAGGCTTCCATATAAATATCAGAAGGAACTTCTTCACAGTGAGGGCGACAGAGCACTGGAAGAGGCTGCTCAGGGGGCTTATAGAGTCTCTTTCTCTGGAGATGTTTAAAACTTGCCTGGTTATGTTCCTGTTGTATTTGGTCTAGGTGATCCTGCTGTTTCAGGGGGATTGGACTAGATGATCTTTTCAGGTCCCTTCCAATCCCTGATGTTCTGTGGTTGTGTAACTACAGAAAATATCCTCACAATTTCAGAACCTGTAAGAATATTTCTTCATAATTCATATCTTTGATTTTTATATTCTTCCCCTTACATCAGTGAGTTCATTCCATAATTAGAGTGTTTCACATGCAGATTCACTCCTCTCAATGCACTTAATAAATATAAAACATTTACTTAAACCAATAAAAGTTGTATTGTATTTGGTGGGTTTTTTTCTGCTTTTCCTAAGAGTTAACATCAGCCAGTTACACACTGGTGTGAACCAATGAGGTACCAGTTCTGCACCTTGATAATTATCTTTTTCTACTCCGTAACTGCTGTACCTTTTCTAGTTATGACAGTTCGTATTGGCATCAAGCCCTTGTACAAAATACCGTCAAATCAGAAATACACAGAGGTTTCTTGATCATTTTTGCTCTGTGTTACTGCCTGCCAGCATCAGTAGCTATAGAAACCCATTAAGGTTAGGCTGAATAGTTAAAGTGTACACACGTATGGCTCGGTCACGGGAGTTTTAATGCACATGGCTGAGTCATTTTTTCCCATTCTGAGGTTATGGGAACTAACCTGAGTGTTTAAAAGCCGCTCATGTCAGTCAATCAGTTTATCTCAAGAGACAGCTGTGAAACTTGATTTGGATTCAACAAATACTGTATGCCATGTGGATAGATGCCTAAAAATCAGCCAGAATAGGCTACTTAATTAAAGCCATATGTTCCCATCAGTTACGCACTGCACATGGAAGCAGCTGGTCACAAGTTATACAACTTGCATGCAAAGTGCTAGAAAACCATTTATGTAGGAAATTAATGTCGAGATGGCATCGTGACAGTGCTGTTTGGTACCAGCTGAGATTTGGATGTACTGCATCCAGGTTCACTGTTCTGTTGTTCTTAGATGCTTGCATGCTTAGATGTAAAAAAACTGTAAACCTCAGGTCTAGGCGATCCTGCTGTGGCAGGGGGATTGGACTACATGATCTTTCGCGATCCCTTCCAATCCCTATTGATTCTATGATTCTGTGAAATACAGGATTAAGGGAGAGGAGCATCTCTCTTATGAGGAAAGGCTGAGGAAGATGGGTCTCTTTAGCTTGGAGAAAAGGAGACTGAGGGGTGACCCCATGAATGTTTACAAATATATTAAAGGTGAGTGTCAGGAGGATGGAGCCAGGGTCTTCCCATTGCCATCTAATGATAGGACAGAGGGTGATGGGTGTAAGCTCCAACACAGGAGGTTCCACATAAATATCAGAAGGAACTTCTTCACTGTGAGGGTGACAGAGCACTCGAATGGGCTGCTCAAGGAGGTTGTGGAGTCTCTTTCTCTGAAGATGCTTAAAATCTTCCTGGATATGTTCCTGTATGACTGGATCTAGGTGATCCTGCTGTGATGGGGGGGATTGGACTAGATGATCTTTCACGATCCCTTCCAATCCTAATGTTCTGTGATTCAAAATTCTATGAGACCTTGTGTTTTTATCAGACCTAGATGTCAGTAAGATGTTGATCATGTGTCTCAAATTTTCACAATCAGATTCCTGTATCAAGAGAAAAACACTGGCTGAAGGCTAATAGTGACTACTGAGTAATTAATGCTATAGTTACTACTGGCAGATACTTGCCAATGGTAATGAAAAGAAGCAGCAGTCTGTATACTATAGGCTCAGCGTGTTGTCTTCTAGCTCGACCTGACCAGCCAAGCTAGAGATTCCTCAGCATAACAGTTTGCAGTATGCATTTGAAATATTATGCAAAATAATAACAGCTTCTTGGAAGTCACTTTTTGGGGGGACTACCACTTGCCCGGTCTGCCTCTGCCACCTGAATAACAGAAACCTGTGTTACTTCACATGTGTTTTACATTTATACGCCTTTTCTTTCCAGTCAAACTTGAAAAAACATCTTGAACTGCATGAGTTAGTTGCTCTTGGCAGCTGACCGTAAATTATCATAACAAGGCAATCAAGTGTACATGTACAATTCAATGAATGTAGCCATCAAAACAATCACTGGAGTATTTATACTCTGTGAAACAAGGGCATTATAGAAGCTTTCACTCTTCTTGACAGAAAAAGACATCATACATGCTGTTTAACTTCAAATATAGTTAAAGAGAAATGGTACACAAAGCCACACAGCTCCAAACAGCGGAAACAGTGAGCCAAGGGTGAAGAAAACCTTGTCATTTCTCTGTGCTACTTTTTCAGCTGAATTTCACATGCATATGGCTCTTTTTTCTGCAGCATTTTCAGTTATTCTTTTTCTTTGATCTAACAAATTATTCTTGCCATTCTTGCCAACCCCACTTGTAAACTGTCATAAAAATCAGTTGGGCATTTTATATCCAGTTGTCTTTAAATAGCTTCACTGAACCCACACATAGTGCACACCAGCTCAGATCACTGTCCGAGATTTCAAACAGAAGAGAGAATAAAGGCTGAAGACACCGACTGCGAGGGTGTGATCAAGGTGGGCATTTGAAGAACGGACTGCATTTGAATTGCAGTGTTTGCTTTAACAATGCTTTGAGAATATGCCACAACACTCAAATCAAGCAGCCCATCTTGCTAATCATTAAATCATTATGTATTTTAGCTTTGCAAGAAACAGTAACTTTGCCTACTAGTTTTCCACACGTTTTACAATTTCCACACATGAAGTAAAAAATTCCTTCTCATGATAACTGGTAGATAAAGTAGAAACTCACGGTACAACAAATTAAAAAAGGGCTGCTCATTAAGTTCTGCAGTCATTCTGACACAGTGCTATCTTATTCTACACTGTGATACCCTTAAATGTACTCAGGGCTCTATTTTTCAACTCTGCTGCTTTCAAAAGATTGTGCCTCCTCGGACTTGCACATGCACCCTGCCATTCAAAATGTGTTTTGCAGTGCGTATGCTGCAGTACTGCAGCATGTACACCGAAGCAGCAGATAACCACAGGTAGCAGAGAAGCTGAGCAGCAGGAGATGATCCAGCAGGCTAGAATGGGAAAGCCTAGCTCCAGCAGCCCCAACGACTGCTCACCTGCGTGCTGGAGCCTCCCTTCATTTGCTTTGGAACAGGAATTCCTGGTACAACAGAAGTACATGGAAAAGGTCCCACTGACCAAGGACTCACTGCTTATCCAGAGCTAATTATGATTTTCTGCCTAAATGGGAAATACCACTCAACAGAGCCATTCCTAAACAAATAAATACCATTTCATCCTAAGCTACACTTTTTTTCAAGAAACAGTATTACCTTGAACTGAAAGCTGAAGAGATGAAAGTAAGCAGACTGTCTCTCTGATTAGTTTCTGTACTTTTTAAGTTTAAGTGACACATGTCCAATCTTGATTTGTCTAGTTTCACGTTATATCTTGAGGATCTTTGCTATCTTAGCAGACTGCTGACTTCCACATATTTTCTTCCCATTAAGGTGCATTTAGATTGATCAAGTTGTCTCTTTACTGTCTTCTGCAATAAAGCTCTTAAACCTTCTCAACCACTCTTGTCACACTTTTCTGAACTTCCCTGAATCTTTCAACATCCTTTTTGAAATATGGATGCTGCAGCTGGGCAAGTTTACCAAGATTGCATCCAAAGCATGCTGCATTTATTCACCGTGCCCCTCAGAAGGCATTCAAGAATCCTATTTGCCTCTGTAGTGATGTCTTCTATTCAAGTGATTACTGACTGTGGCAACTTACAGTATCACGGTATTACCAAGGTCGGAAGAGACCTCATAGATCATCAAGTCCAACCTGTTACCACAGAGCTCAAGGTTGGACCGTGGCACCAAGTGCCACGTCCTTACTGTCTCAGAGTTAGTGCTTTGGGGCACGAAGTCATCCGACTGTAATGCTCATGCTTTATTTCTAGATATTTGTCAGTGTTAAAACAGAAACCCACTGATGTTGGCAGATAAGAACAGCGATGACTGCACAAGATGTGAGAAGACAGGAAAGACTGAAGTGATCCAGGTCTCATAGTTGTTAATTTATTCTTTGATATTTGCTCTCACAATGTCCATTACTCTGTATTTCAGAATCCCTACTCACCTTTCTGACAGGCTGAAGTGCAGAGTCTTTAAGGACAGTGAATTAAATGACATTCTGTGCTCTAGCACTGACTTAATCACAGTGTTGGGCAATGAGAGAGTCATCTGAAATAACTTTTTATATCCTGAAATTCTGTATTTTGCAGTTGGTTAACCTGAAATAATTTTCAGAGATATTTCAGAATCAGCCTGGTCCAGAGATTAAAGTCCTGGGACAAAAAGAAAATGTGTGGGACTGTTCTAACATGAAAGAATCAGAAATGAGATGCTAAGGATTTACAGATGTGAAATGTGCTGATTTATCTAAATTAATTTAGACAAAATTGAAGCACTCATTTGTGTGGTTGCTTTTAAAGTGGTTTAAGAGTGTTCAAAATTGATTTAGTTTAATTGGGTTAAGCTAAAACTGTTTTAGCCACTTTTAAACTGCTTCAATGTCCACACAAAGCAGTTGAACCTACTTAGCTAAATGGAATTAGAAACTGATTTTGTTAAGCAGGAACAATTCCTGTCACACAAAAGTGACAGAGAAGTGATAGACTTCAAAGAGAGTAGTGAAGATGAGGTAATAATGAATAGACATTATAAGATAAATGAATGAGCCATGAAGAGGGGGGAAGAGCAAAGAGGAGACTATAAATCAAGATAGGATAGATGTATGGATAAAATAGAACTGAAGGCTGAACACACAATAGGAAAAGAATGATGGGCTTGGCTTGACAGAACAACCAAGAACAGTAGTAAAGACAAAAATAAGGATTTTATAAACCACTCTTCTAAGAAAAACCATTGATGTGTTGGCCTGGCAAAGCTGCGACTGATTTTTGCCTAAGTGGAGACTGAGCCTCTAATTTGGCTCCAAAAGTGGAAATTAGTTCATTCTTGCCATGTACCATCTCAATGAACTATTGTAAGAAAACATGCTTATTATGATCTTTTGCTAAGATGCCAGGTGGTAGCACTTAAAAGCTCTTGCTATGGGAGTAGAAAGGGGATTTCTTTTCATTATTCATGAGAGCCATTTTTAAGGAATAACTAGTAGCATGAATGTAGCTGAGAATCAAGTGACATCAAGTGTACTTCTGGGCTTACAAAATGAGGCAAGGTGAGGTAGTTACATTTTTGACAATTCCTTATGAAATGCAGATATACTGTGGCAACAAAACTTACAAGATCCCAATTTCATTAGCCCCATGTTTTTTTTTAATGCTTTGTTTGTATACACATGTATTGGTGCCATATAGACAAAGCTGGTATCTAACACTTCGCACACGAGATTAAGTGCTGCCTTTCATTGTAAGCTTCACTTTAAAATCCCAGCCAACAATTTGGATATATTGATCCCCATTATTTGCTGTTCATGGACCCTTTTTTGTCCCCTGAAATTCTGGGGAAAGAAAAAAAAGAACCAAACCAATCAGCAAAAACTCATCAACCCCACAGCACCACAAAAAGAATTTGCGGTGGTAACATGAAATTTTCAGAACTAAATGTTAAAATTAGATAGATAATTCTGACTAGACTCAAGTGTCCCAGAGCTTTTGAGAAGTCCTGAAAAGGAAAATTTCCTCTTGAGACATTGGTAGTGTCTCTCATTCAATCTGATAAAATTGAATTGTGTCATAAGAAGTCTGAAAATAGGGTTTCAAAAATACAATCACAACTCATTTATTATCTCTTCATTTTATCTCCAAAAGCTGTCTAGTCTAGAACTTGAAAAATCCCAGAAAATGATATTGCTTCTTGCCTTGTCAAGCAATATTCTAAAGAAGATACTTTCTTCAGATTTTGAAGACACTGTGAGAGTAGAAGGATTATGTGGATATATAAAAAGGAAATACACTTTCAAGTAAAAATTTCTAACTCTAAGGCATTTTTTTTTTCAAATATTTGGACTTGGGATAACTTAACTAGAGGAAGAACTCCATGGCAGTTGAGCTATAAGTACAGAGAATGAAAGATGTAATGACAAAAAGTCAGCGATGCTGTGACTGTGCCTTCCTAAGGTATCTCTGACCTGATCTGGTGTGACCAAACAGAACAGCATTGCATGAAGGCTGCTTTGATTCTGGGCTCATGGTCAGAACAGCATAACGTGTATCTTTACCCAAAGAATGGAAAATTCACAGCACAGATTATTTGAAGTTGCTCAAAAGTACAAGAATAGCCACTATTTTATCTATGTTTGATAGTATAAATTCAAAACATGCAAAGAAATTTCTGATAGAAAAATAATTTAATTCCACGCGTGGGCAGTGGACGGGAGCAGAATGGACTCTGGAGGCAGTGTTCCCTTCTACTCAGCATACCTGACTTTGTTCCCAGTTCTACCCATGGCTTTCTGAAGGGCCTCTGGAAAGTCATTTCAGCTATGAATGCAAGAGAGATAACGAAATCTGCCTTTTTTCCTGAGTGCTCTGAAGCTGGAAAGTTGCTGACCACTGCTGATAGTGAGGGCTATTTTCAGTAGGGTCTATAAACCAGCAGGTAAAGCTGTCCTTTCTTCTTTGCCACCAGCGTCACAAGCATTGCAAATGGGACTCTGGCATCAATATTATCACAGGGTCAGGTCAATCAGGATGCTAATCTGCTCTCTATGCTCCACCTCTAAAACCAAGTAAGTAACAGAGAGATTCTACCAGTCAAGAGTTATTCTTTTGTAAAGCAGAGATCAGGTAGCAATTCAGCTGTAGGTGCAAGTAGTAGATCCCTCCATCTTTTGTTTTCAAGCAGTGCCCTGGTCTAATTTTGTAATGTCTTTGTCCTCTTATCAATATCTAAGAGACTATAATTTCAACTGCTAAAGCAAAGTATCTCCTAACAAAAATAACTCATTAATACAGAGGTCTGAAACAGGAATTTTAAGGGTTTATCTAAGTGTATGCAGACTTCCTCGGTATCTAAAACATCTATCAATTATGCTTTTTTTTAAAAACTAACACCTCCTTCTATTTTTCCTTATTCACGAGAAATCACTGTAAATGCAAACACTAAAGACATCATATATCTAACACAGGAGAAATTCAGTATCTTTAAACTCAAACATTCAGATCATATGTCTAACAAAGAAGAAAATACCAATATCTTTTCCCATGCATTTTGTCTGGGTGATGGATTACGTTACATTGTAAGATTCAGCTTTAAACATTAACCCACACAATAAGCCAGAAATAATTAGACAGTCGAGACAGAGAGTATTAGTTGTCCTGATCTCAAGCCCCAGACTGCTGAGGCTCCAGAGGAAGTTGAGACAAGAGAGGAGCCTACCTTGGTTGATGAGGACTAAGTTAGGGATAAGATGAGCAAACTGGATAGACACAAATCCACTGTCTGAAGGGATGCACCCGTGTGTACTAAGGGAGATGGCAGAAGTCATTGCTAAGCCACTCTCCATCATCTTTTCTAAGTCATGGGGATCAGAAGAGGTGCCTAGGGACTGAAGGATAGCAAATGTCACTCCAACCTTGAAAAAGGGTAAGAAGGAGGACCCAAGTAACTATAGACTGGTCAGCCTCACCTCCATCCCAGGAAAGGTGATGGAACAATTTGTCCTAGACGATGTCTCCAGGCTTCACCAATGGAAAGTCATGCTTCACCAACATGATAGCCTTTGATGAGGGCATAACCAGGTGGATGTATGATGACAAAGCAGTAGACATGGTCTATTTCGACTCGAGTAAGGCATTTGACACAGTCTCACACAGCATCCTCACAGCCAAACTGAGGCAGTGTGGACTGGATGATCGGGTAGTGAGGTGGATGGTGAGCTGGCTGCAGGATAGAAGCCAGAGAGTAGTGGTCAATGGGACAGCATCTAGTTGGAGGCCTGTATCCAGTGGAGTAGTGGAGTGCCCCAGGGGTCAGTGCTGGGACCAGTCCTGGATGGCTTGGATGAGGGATTAGAGAGTACTGTCAGCAAGTTTGCTGATGACACAAAGCTGGGTGGTGTTGCCGACAAGCCTGCAGACTGTGAGACCTGGACAGACTGAAGAGCTGGGCAGAGAGGAATTTAGTGAAGTGTAACAAGAGTAAGTGCAGAGTCTTGCACCTGAGCAAGAAAAACCCCAGGTACCAGTATAGGTTGGGGAGTGACCTGTTGGAGAGCAGTGTAGGAGAAAGGGACCTGGGGGGTCTTGGTGGACAGCAGGATGACAATGAGCCAGCAGTGTGCTCTTGTGGCCAAGAGGGCCAACAGCATCCTCGGGTGGATGAGAATTGGGGTGGTCAAGGGAGGTTCTTCTTCCCCTCTAATCTGCCCTGATGTGATCACATCTGGAGTATTGTATCCAATTCTGGGCCACTCAGTTCAAGATGAACATGATGGTGTCGTTGGAGGAGGTCCAGCATAGAGCAATCAGGATGATGAAGAAAGTGGAGCACCTCCCTTATAAGGAGAGGCTGAGGGAGCTGGGTCTCTTTAGCTTGGTTAAGAGGAGACAGAGGGGTGACCTCATTAATGTCCATAAATATGTGAAGGGTGGATGTCAGGAGGATGGAGCCAGGCTCTTCTCACTGTCATCTAGTGATAGAACAAGGGGCACTGAGTGTAAACTGGAACACAGAGGCTTCCATATAAATATCAGAAGGAACTTCTTCACAGTGAGGGCGACAGAGCACTGGAAGAGGCTGCTCAGGGGGCTTATAGAGTCTCTTTCTCTGGAGATGTTTAAAACTTGCCTGGTTATGTTCCTGTTGTATTTGGTCTAGGTGATCCTGCTGTTTCAGGGGGATTGGACTAGATGATCTTTTCAGGTCCCTTCCAATCCCTGATGTTCTGTGGTTGTGTAACTACAGAAAATATCCTCACAATTTCAGAACCTGTAAGAATATTTCTTCATAATTCATGTCTTTGATTTTTATATTCTTCCCCTTACATCAGTGAGTTCATTCCATAATTAGAGTGTTTCACATGCAGATTCACTCCTCTCAATGCACTTAATAAATATAAAACATTTACTTAAACCAATAAAAGTTGTATTGTATTTGGTGGGTTTTTTCGAGCATGAAGCCAGGCTCTTCTCAATGTCATCTAGTGATAGGACAAGGGGCAATGGGTGTAAGCTGGAACACAGGAGGTTCCATAAAAATATCAGAAGGAACATCATCACAGTGACAGTGACAGAGCACTGGAAGGGCCTGCCCAGGGGGGTTGTGGAGTTTCCCTCTCTGGAGAGGTTTAAGACCTGCCTGGATATGTTCCTATGCAACTTGGTCTAGGTGATCCTGGTCTAGCGGGAGGATTGGACTAGACGATCTTCCAAGGTCCTTCCAATCCCTAAAGTTCTGTGATTTTGTGATTTATTGAGCTTTTTCATCTTATGTCCTTTTTAATCTTACTACCTGTATAGATTTCAGTGAGGTGAAGGCCAATATGGACAACAGCATTTTGATTTGACTAGCATTTATGAATTCATGTATCACTATATGTAAATGTAATCTCTGATTGAGATCTCATTAAAGGTCTCCTTGTCACATATCAAAATGCCAATAACACTCTTAAGAAGGGAAATGTCACTTAACTAAAGCTCTGCTTCTTAATCTAATAACTTCAAAAATGATCCCAAAAATGAATTTTTCTTGTTAGATGACCATTGTTTAGTTTTTTTCTTCAAAAATGGTGTATTTTCTTCAGATATTTTGCAATTAAAAGCAGAAAACTGTCAATATTTGAACTGATAGTTCAAATTTTTCCTGAACTGAAGAACTATCAAGGAACTGTTCTGTTCTTTGATAGAACCATTATGTTTCTTTCTGGCATAACAGACATCAGTGAAGCCCTTTCTCCTCAGTCTTGTAACATACTCAGTGTAAAAGTGACTAAACAAAAGACATAGGTCCACCATACAGTGAAACTCTCATTGAAATCAAGTGACACTAGTAAAAATCCAGAGTTGAAAGGCAAATTGGTTTAAATATTATCCAACTCCTAGCCAGACATCAATATTTATAGCTGGGTAAAGTCACTGCCCTGAAGGTTCCTACACCACTGCTGTTTTGGAAACAGGGATGCCTCCTGCCATGTAACCCTAACAGAAATGGATACGGTTGGGTACTTCAGGCAGGTGATAAATGAGCTCTGTGTGTCAGGTCACAGCTTTTCAAACAGGGAAACACATCCATGAACATGCCCATGACATGGAGCTTTCTTAAGGCAGACAAAAGGAGTCCCAGTCACCAGCTCTGTGATTTTACAGATGCAAAGCAGCAGAACTTTTCTAGCTACTGTCTAAGGAAATTATAATGCTGCAGCAATCCAGATGAGCCTGTGGGGATTGGAACTTACTTCTCAGGCTGAGTGCTTCCCTGATTTTTATTATGTTTTCCTTTTGCCAAGATTGGCAAGGCTGTACATACATACTCTGTGGAATCTTTCTACTCCTTCGAACAGGTTGTACAGTTTGCATCTGCTTCTCCAATACCAACACTTCTGCTGTTTATCACTTTCAGCATCCTGAATTACCTTATTGGTTCAAATGCCAAGGCTGTAACTAAGAAAGAAGTAATGCATTAACTTGAAATGCATATGGATTAATTCCTTTGAAATACAGGGCAAATCTGACAAAGAATTTCTTGGGTACCGCTCTATGCAGCAACTGTAAACGGCTAGTACATGTTCAGCTTTGAAGTCAACAGTGTCACTTCTGCAGCTTCCCTCAAACCACGATTTCTAAAGCATAACACTGAGATTTATACAATATAGGGAAAAGGAAAACACAAAATGCCAGAACAGAAAATACAGGTGACCTTATGTGAACATCATAGACAGCAGCAGCTGAGGAGCTCTTCCTTCATCACCAAAATGGGTGATATGAACAGTCTTTCCACTGCAACAATGCTGCATGTAAAGGCACAGACAGCTCTCTAGGCAGGGACTGCCCCTAGGATGTTACTGCAGCCTACCACGGAAAGTTAGGCTTACAGAGTTACTGAAGAGGGTCTATGTGGTTTGGTGGTGCTACACTAAGGTGCAGGTGCAAGTGGGTGCATTCTCTACTCTACTCTAGTGTACTGTGTAATATACGTTGATGTACTTGCATGGTTCTTGGTGGGAGCATCCTCCCCAGTGAGAGTGTTTGGCAGGATGCACTGGAAAGCACTTACTATCAAAATGTTTGTTGCTATGCCTTTTCCTTTGGGGTGTCACATCAGCCCATTCAGCATTGGTGATACTATCAGTAGTTACTTAAAATCACACAATTTACTGAGGCCAAAAAAAGACTTCTGAGGTCATCAAGTCCAGCCTATAGGCATAAGGGCAACAACTGTGACCTATTCTTTGGCATGTTATGAGCCTAACTGCACTTGGGAATGTCACTGTAACAGAGAACATGCTGTGTTTTACCCTCAGAACTCCAGTTTAAATGAAATGTAAAATCACAAATAGTGAGTAGAGAATTCCTTGGCTATGTGTCTGTAGATGCTCTTTAGTACAAATTGTTCCAGCAAGGACATGGAATAACTTATGTTCAGTAATTTGCCTCTAGTTCCACCTGGTTCAGATGGTAACATAAGACTAAGTGTTTCATGTCTAAATCCACCCACTTTCATTTTAGTTAAATCATGTTCTTTTTGGGCCTTTGCCATAAAAATGCAGAAAACATGCAGATCCGGAGATATAAAGAATATTTTTGTGCCACTGGAATCTCAATTAAGCTATCAACTCTCTAGATAAGTAAGTAATGCTAAATGCCACATAACTCTAAGTCTCTGGGATTTTTAGATACTTCCACCATAACATTTTTCCTCTGTATACCATACATCATAAACCAAAAAATGCACTTTATAAATGTTGCTTTTTCAAATCTTTTGTGCCGTGAACCCTTGTCAGATTGTACCAGTCTCTTGGAACTAAAAACTTCTTCCTATAGAGCATTTGATGGATTTCATAAAGAGGAATCTCTCTGCCACCTGGGCTCAAGATTGCTCACAGATACGATGATTGTATGTTGGATGCCAAAACAAAAATTCACCCATAAGTTTTTCTTTTTAAACCTGCATTTTAAACCACTTTAATTCTATGACTGTTTATTTCCCCTCTTTGCCCTGTCTGTGACTAGAATGTCTTTCCTACTCTTTTTTATCTTTAATAAGATATCGTTCTCATCACAATTTAAATCTCAGAGATTTTTCACACAGGCGTACATGCGTACACAGAGAGTCATTTTGTACCTCAGTCAAGTCATCAGTGTACACACAGCCCATCTTACATTCTGTACAGCTTGCACACTTCACAAACCCTTTCTCCAGCTGCATTTTACCTGCACTGCCAGCATCATGTCTTCAAAACCGCTGGGTTTTTTTCTTCAAGTCATTTTCTCAGTCCTCTAAGTTTCTTCCTATTTAGAACTCAACTTGAGTTTTTACAACCTTCAAGCTTATTCACCTTACCACTATTTCCAATACAAAGTATTGTTTGCTTTTACCTTTCTTCAATAAACTCCTGTCATCAGTAACAGGCAGAATCACAAAATCAAGATGAGGACCAAAATTCCCGTTTCATTTGAACAGAGATGCTTCTCAGTCTGTGTACAAAATAAATGCATCACATTTCCCTGGTATCTCTGACATTTCTTTTAAGAACAACTAAGAATAACAGCATTAACAAGACAAGCGTACATGACAATTATATTATGATGATATGAATGAAATGCTATAACAAACTCTTAATCATTATTTAGTATATTATTAATTTCATATAAAAATAATAACATACATATAAATGAATAATATTGTACTAGGAATAATATAGTTGTAAGTTAATTACACACTGTGTAGCTGATTTTGTTGCAATTAGCTAAGGAACTGTTCTGAGCTCATTACAGATTAATTATGCCTTTACACATATACTCTCATTTATAAGTCACTTGAGACAGTAACTCTTGGCTAGGCTGCTTTGTAGACCCTTCCTTTAGGAAAACAAATGCACCCCCCCAAAAAAAAACCAAAACACCAACCCAACAAAACAAAAGGAAACCTCCAGCAAAGTCCCTGAATATACAAGTCTCAATATCTCTACCAGCTAAGCCATGACAAGGGGAACATCAGAGTACTGCTAATTTCATTGATTTGCACTTCTGCCCACAAAATATCTTGTGCAGGATCTGCTTAGTAAAGTTCTAATGACTCCTTGGATTTCATTTAATATACCTAGCCTTCTCAATCATGACATGTAATCTCCTTTCTATAAATTCCTCTATTTTTCATATCTCTTATAAAGAGAAGGATTTAGGTAACTGTCAAAGACTCTCCCAATGATTCTTCCTAAAGTTTTTACTGACTATACGAGAAAAGTAAATTTCAGGCCCTTTTATTTCACACCAGAAAAATAATTTTACATGACAGGAATTGATAATAATTGGTAGCAGGTGCATGAACTACTCAAATCTAAAACAAGCATGACTGTTCGAGGTTTTCAGTATTGCTCTGAACTCACAATGAAAAGTTAAATGAAATATAACCTCAAGTATCTAAAATGCTAAAAGAAAGAAAAATATCGCGTAAGAAAACAGGTGGGGAAGAAGGCAGTTCAAAGTCAAACACAACACACTTCCATGTGAATTTTAACCATCTCTTGCAAAACTGTTGAAGCAGCAATTATATTTCTTAGTCATCCTTAATCTTAAATCTCTTAATCATCCTCACTTCATGTGATTCTTTTTAATATGAAAAATGGTGCATCTCAGCTAGACACCTCTGGAAGGAGGTGCCTTTAGTGTGGCTAGTGTCCTCCTCCTCCCATGCAGGAGTCTTCTAGGTCACTTCAGGAAAAGCATGTCAGGTTCATTGCAGGGGACAGACTATATCCAGATTGAGATAAAAATCCCAAACTACATATTTTTTAGACAGAAGGGACTCAGCATCAATTGCTACACTCCTACTGAGCCAAATTACTTGCTAATTTAAATATAGCCCACAGAACTGTATTTTCACTGAAGCTGACAAAAACCTCCCGTGAACTCAGCATAGACCTCAGCATTCTCGCCAGGCTGTAACGGGAATCACATACACAGCTCTTGATCGGTGTATGTGACAGGCACACTTCTTTTCAGGAAGTTTCAGCACAGACTGGCATCCAGTCACATGTCAGTAATAGAGTTGTAAGAAATAAACAGCCAACTAAACCGTAGGAATAACCTAAACTTCTTGACATAAACATAAGAAACTTTACATGCCTCAAGAAACTATACTGCTTTGTAGCAGTAATGCAGTAAGTAGCTACATGCAGTAAGGCTACAGGTATTTTTTTCTCTGCATAAATGTACCTTAGACCCTGCACAAAGTACAGAGCAGCTCTCTCACTAGGCTACCTTGACACACCTTGTGAAATGTAGACACTTATGATGGCAAGAGGGATTTCCACAGTAGTAGGAGGAAAGCAGCAGGAAATCCCACCAGCAGTGCTGCAGTACAGACATTGCCAAATCTGAGGCTACGCATTTCTAGTTATGGAATTCGTAGTCTCCAAGTCCAGGGAAATATCATCACATAGCAGTGAGGGGAAACCTTCAGAGAGGCTCCTGTACCACTCCTTACCTATGAATCATTCTGTGAGCCCAGCTGGCCATAACAGGGAGTATGTGCTTGTGACTTTCTGCCAGACAAAAAGAGTAACTACCTACAATGGCAAAACCTGCCTGGCCACTAGTTGCTACCAAGTCCAGCATTTCTGTAGAAGAATTTCAATAGCAACAGAAGCTGTAGAGGGGAAATGGCTCAAAGATGCGAACGGCAAAAGTTTTTAAGAATAACTAAATTGTAGAACCTTAGCAATTTAAAGAGCTAAGACAAGAAGCACACATTTAACTACCAAAAACTTCCAAATAAAATCTCAGATCTGAGATTGAAACTGTTCTGAACACACTGCTTCTGAAACAACAGGATTCTGTTCACAGACAGAGAAACCACTTCTACAGATTTGGCTACAAACCTAATGCTGCAATATATCAAACACAAATATGGATCTTTTAAAATGATATTTACATTCACACATAGATGAATTGTTTATTCCCTCAAACATTTTTGCCAAAAATACTTATTTCAATTGCAGAGCAATAATAATGTTTATTATTAAATATTCTTGCCCTTGCTGGAACAGAAACAGTGCTGTGAAATAATCACAGCATTTCATTAGCACATTCACAGCGATGATTAGGATTCACAAAATTACCTAAGCATGTGTTTATCTTCGTGTAAGCTTACCAGTCCAATAAACATGGTTTTTTAGCTACGCACACCCAGAAATCCGACTGGAATAATCAACAAACTTACGCCACATGACCAGAACTCAACACATGCTTTTGTCCATTCATATTAATAACACTGCAGAAAACTATTAAAATACTAACCAGGTATTTGACTGCTTCAGTAGAAGAGGAAAGTTTAAACATGTACTCCCATGTGACCCTGAGATAGTGATAACACGTGCACGTGCTTAAATTCTGTTCTGGATAAGAGCCTACACAGCAAATGTCCTTTGGCTTTTTCCTGTGGGACAATTTTTATTCTAAACGCTATGAACAGTAAATGCTGTGGGGCTTTGGAACGTCACAGTATTACAGCATGCCAGGTTAGAAGGGACCTCGAGGTTCATCTAGCCCAACTCTTTAAGATAAAGAAATATAGCTTAAATGAGATGACCTTCAAAATATTCAAACTTCAAAATAGTTGGCTACTGCAAAATTACAACTAATCCCTTTCTGTAAATTATAGATACTTTAATAAACACCTTTTTTGTAGAAATACATACACCCTAAAACAACACAGGTGAAATAGAAGATAGAGGAATAATCTTACTTAGACTTGTGTTTGTGATTATATTTCTGATCACCAGTTTGTTTCCGTGCAAATGGTATGTTCTCTCATGAGAAAAGACCAAAGTACGACTTCTGTGTAAGATTCTTCACAGAAGGCTTGCTGGGGGTTTTTTCAACTTTGCAAGAATAAAAACATTTAAGAAATAAGGATATGTAATGGAATTGGACTGAGAGTATAGCAATGGGGAAGCAGACCCATAACAAGTTCAAGTCTACGGTTACGAGAATTAAGCAGGCGTGTTTTTCCCAAGGGGCAGAGTGAGAGGTTCTTTGTGACCAGTAAAGGCTGAAGGATATTAAATCATTACCATGCAAATATTTATATGATAGTGTGTATGGATAGTGACCTATTAGGTGTCATGAAAGTACACTTGTCTTTGTTACAGACCATTCCTACTTTCTGCTAATAACTTTGCAGGGAACATATCCTAACTGTAGTATAACTATTATTAAAGAAGTTTCCTCTAACTGATAACTGATTATTTTTTCATTAAGCCAGCATATAATACTGACTGATTTCTCAAAGAGCTTACAGAATATTTCAGGCACATTCAGATGTCTGGGCAAGAACAACCCCAGATACCAGTATAAGCTGGGGACTGACCAGTTGGAGAGTAGTGTAGGGGAAAGGGACTTGGGGGTCCTGGTGGACAGTAGGATGACTATGAGCCAGCAATGTGCTCTTGTGGCCAAGAGGGCCAACAGCATCCTGGAGTGGATTAGAAGAGGGGTGGTTAGCAGATCAAGAGAGGTTATTCTCTCCCTCTACTCTGCCCTGGTGAGACCACACCTGGAGTATTGTGTCCAGTTGTGGGCTCCTCACTTCAAGAGGGATGTGGAGCTGCTGGAGAGAGTTCAGTGTAGGGCAGCGAAGATGATGAAGGAGGTGGAGCACCTCCTTTATGAAGAGAGGCTGAGGGAGCTGGGTCTCTTTGTGTTGGAGAAGAGGAGACTGAGGGGTGACCTCATTAATGTCTATAAATATGTGAGGGGTGGGTGTCAGGAGGATGGAACTGGGCTTTTCTATGTGTCATGTAGTGATAGAACAAGGGGCAATGGTTGTAAGCTGGAACATAGGAGGTTCCACATCAACCTGAGAAGGAACTTCTTCACGGTGAGGGTGATGGAGCACTGGAACAGGCTGCCCAGGGGGGGTTGTGGAGTCTCCCTCACTGGAGATATTCAAGACCCAACTGGACAGGTTCCTGTGTGACTTGGTTTAGGTGATCCTGCTGTTGCAGGCGGATTGGACTACATGATCTTTCAAGGTCCCTTCCAATCCGTAGTGATTCTATGATTCTATGTCTTTATTTCCTTAACTAAATACACTTGCAAAACCAATATTTTTGTTGTAGATCATCCAAGTGAGACTATCACCATACTGCTATGAAATACATTCTCATGTGTTGTAAAGACTGAATGAAAGATTGAAGTCTTCTGCTTGTACAAGTTCTGTTTTGACATTAAAATTCTGTGTCTCTTGTTAGAAAATAAGTCATTCATAGCAGTGGTTTCTGAATGGCCAGGGCACTGAGAAACCCACCTGCTGACTGACTGAGAGTTTTGAGAGGTCTGCTGATCTCTACATCCTGTTACTACTATATCCTGTTACTCTTTCACATGGGTATGAACGACTTAGAAAACCATAAGCTGAGGTCAACCAAGGAGGACAGTAAAGCCCTAGGGGTACAAGTTTATAAATCAGACAAAAGCAGCTGATGAGACAAGTATCTGGCTATCACAGTTCTCTTCCAGCTTACTGTCTTAATTACTGTCCTAGAGCATTGCACTCCTTTTATTCCTCCAGGAAACTCTGCATATGTGTTCAGAGTTTTAGCTGAAGGGATGGTGGAAGGTGCTAATTTAAAATCTGTTTAACGAAACACAGATAAGATGGTTAAGATTAGCTATAGCTTGATCCTGTTGACAAAGACTCTTTAGGATGTGCATGCAGAAAAGCACCACCAGCCAAGATCTCAAGTAGACTCAAACCTAAACACGCACTCAGCCTATCAGCCTAGACCAGGAAGAAGCAATTCTGGATCTGCTAGGAAAGTAAGTCTGTAACAGACTTTGCTGTTATCTTAAGAGAGCACCTCTTGTAGTTCTTCTGGCCATACCATTAGGGAATCCACCCAAGCATGAACTGAAATAATACATCTTCCCATATATAACAGCTACTTGGACAAAAATGAGAGTTAGCTTAAAATTTGAATGGAATCTGTCCCAAAAGGTAGAAAATTGACACAAAAATCAGTCATTCAATCAGTCATTCACACAGAACATTCCTAGTTAAACACAAAGATATACAATGGTTCCTAGTTCAACTTTCTACTGTGAATAGTCATGAGTACTGTAGCATTTACTACTAATGTGTGTTTGTTAGATCACTGCTGGTATTCCCATACTTAGATGTTTTCGACAGTCATCCAGGAACTTTTATTGACTAATCTAAGTGGACATGAGTGACAAAAAGGCATTTAAAAAGGAGTAAAAGTTACTTTCCTATTCTTTATAATCATATCACTGAATAGTCTTTGCCTAGCCTGCATTATTGCTAAGCTTTTATTCAACTAATTAAAAACCTAAACCTCCAACTGTGATTTTGCCTATACATCTCTGCCTCCATCCTGCATGCCAATGGCTTCCCAGACCTCCTGTGGTTTTCCTGTCCCTCCTAAGTATCAGAAGACAGCCCAGGTAAAGACAAGCACCAAGTAATTTCTCCTGAATAGCCATCAACCATGAAGACAAAGCATGGCAATCTTAAGTAGCAGAGATTTCTTGCTCTGTCTCCCATTTTTTCTATTATTAACTATATAGAATGGCTCCCTCCTTCCTTCCTTCCTTCCTTCCTTCCTCCCTTCCNTGCAATGGAACACTTAATGAGGCATTCTTTAAGAAATTTTTTATCAGAATATCTACTTTGTCTCGCTTTGAGACAATCACTTGAGAAACACAAAAAAAATTAACTTTTATACATATTTTACATTCTTTAATATTTTTCTATGCTGAGATATCAAGCTTTGTAAGTTATATGTAAGGTGGGTTTATTTTAACACAGGTCTGGGTTACAAACGTGGAAAACAGGTACAATAAAACAGCTGGTCTGAAGTAACTGTCTCCACACATGGTGAAGTCATCATTAATGTTAAGGCAGCTGAATGGCTGAAGAAAGCAGGATCAGTTATGCTGTTTTATCAATAGGGAAAGGCTAATCCTGACAAATACAAGCTGACATACTCTGTCTACACACACACTCTAGTAGTTCATAACCTCTGCAAGTTACCTAACTGATGTGACATGACTGCAATTCCATTACTGCAGCAACTGCAGAAACGCACTCCAAGCCCACTGCCTAGAACACAGCCTGTAGTAACACACTGACATTACCAAACCGTGTCTTTGATGGTCACCCTCATAAGATCAACCTAGTTCATGACTGTCTGACTGTTAAAGCAGGCTGTAAGGAATTTTGCAGATAAGAACTTGTGATTTATGTCAATACTTGTACTGTTTGATAGCTGGCCTGCATACCTGTCCTCTAAGACTGTCAGTCACATTCGCTCAGCTCACTGAATCTGTGACTTCCCAAAAGAAGCTCATTTTCTGGTAGCTCTACCATATTTTTGAGGAGTTCATTTGTTTTGGGGTTAGTTTTATGTTTGGTGTGGGGATCAGTTGTTTGGTTTGGTTTTTAAAGCAAGTATGACTTGACTACTTCAATACACTTTTCTTTTCCTGACAGCTAGCTTGTTTCAGTGACACCAGCATTATTAAGCAGATGGAACTTCTCTCCTGCTATCTTACCATCCTGGCAGAATGATGGATGTGAGTACCTGAAAAATCTTTATCTCACTCTACATTGTTCTTAGATGGTTTCTAGCTCCTGCTTTGAAAGTGACACACAGCCTTGATTACACCTTTTATGGTTCTTCCATGCTTTGTGCTTTCATCAGGTTGAACGTTGGACATAGCCATCCAGCTATTACACCTCACTTTGTTTCTTTTTACCCTTGCACCTATGCACAGTGTAACACAAATGCTTGTGTAGATACTGCAGCCTTGACACTGCTGTAGAAAAAAATGCCTTTTTCGCTTGAACATGTTAATCAAACTTTTCTCGTAGTCTCACTGCATTATTTTTCACCCTGGTGTACCATTTTCCTTCTGAGGGGTAGACTGTCTTCGACTGGTGCCTATGATAAAACAAGTAGATTTGTAGGTGGGGAGAGAGCAATGGATATCATGCTCGACTTCAGCAAGGATTTGAACACTTGTCTACCCCAGCATTCTTGTGTCCAAGCTCCGATATCATATTCTTGAGTGGCTCAAAAATATTTGAAAAAAAAGCTCACTGGCTGAAGTGGCTCATGGTCTGTAAGAAAAGGCATGAGGGAGATCTAATTGCAGCCTGCAAGTACCTGTAAGGAGGTTATCAGGATGAAAAAGTGAGGCTCTTCAGAGCGGCATATAATGCAAGGGTGGGAGAAGGAACACTAGCTGAAACAAGAGATTCAGGCTGGGTGTAAAGAAAAAAAATCTTCATCATAAAATCAGTCAGTATGGAAGTTGTGTCATCTACATGCTTGAAGGTTTTTAAGACTCAAATGCATAAAGCTCTGCTCTCACAACTGACGCTGCTTAGAACATGAGATTGAACTAATGACTTCCTACACTCTCTTCCAATCTGAATCTGTCCTAAAGCGGTAAGCGCTCCAAGTCAAGCTCAATTTTAGTGAGTTTTACTCCCTGGCATTTCTACATGTACACAGACTGATTGTTGTCAGATACACTTTCTGCTATACAGCTACAGAATAACTACACTGGATTCTGTTCCTCTAGATTAAAAACAATATTTATTATTCAGCATGAATCTATGAGGGAATGCACAATGCGTTGTACATTACCAATAGTTTTCACAGTATCTTGGAGAAACAGCAAAAAGTATAATAATGTAATTCAATTAAGCTTCTGCATGTAGGCAGGAAGAATCACCTATGAAAAACCTAAATGAGATATGAAGTAGTGGCTTTTCCGAATAGTATTTGAAATTAAAAATGATCACAATATGAATAAAGAATTTCATGCTAATATTAAGAGACTAATTTTCCCTAATAAAAGTGTCCTCTGCAAGACATGAATTAATTCTTCTTTTCCCCTCAGTACTGATAAGACACCAAATGGAGCACTGTGTCTAATTGGGAGCACTATGGTTACAGAGAGATATGGACCAAAGGGAATAATTGGATTGAATTCTCTGGTCTTATCTGAACGCAGATAAAAGCGACACATATGATGAAATGTCTAGAAAACATTTTCTGTGAAGAAGGCTGAGGAAACTGGAAATGGAAAGTCTACAGAACACAAGATTAAGGGGTGATCTCATAGATCTCCTAGTATGTAATAAGCACTTTAACAGAAGAATGGAATCATTTGTTTTCCTTCACCACTTTGTACAGGACGAAACATCCCAGGCCCAGCCAACACCAAGACTATTCAGGTCAAATGTGACAAAGACATTCCAGAGGAAGGACAACAAAAATACAGTAGGTCATCACAGGCAAATTTCCTTTACTGGGAATTTCTAGAGTCAAAGTGAATAAACATCTGCCAGGAGTCAGGCAAGTGCCACTGACACTAGATTAGGGGAAGGAATAGATAGATGACTCCATGGTTTTCTAGGATTCTATGAACAACATCACCTGCGATACCCATCCTTTTCGTTTCTCTTAGTATAACATTGGCGGCAGAACTAGTGGTTTTTTACTATAGGCAGTTACAGACTGACCTGCAACTCCATGGTAGAATGTTGCTTTCCCAGCTCAGTCCATGCCAAAGTTTACATTAGGCACCACACTTTGCTTTTATTGAGCTGGGTTTACTTTAGAAGCCAAGTTTGAGTGCTGTGTCTGCTTAGGCAGACACAGACAAACATTTTGCCCCACTTTCCAAGAGTTATTAGGAATGCTTCTGATACGTCAGCTACGTCATTTTAGCAAGCCTGAAATAGAGCTTCTTTCTCCATTTCTTTTGTCTTTTTCACACCAATGAAATAGAGATGCAGACATTTTCTACATATCATACATTTCCATGTAAGAAAAATCCGGCAGGTCTTCTTATCTCAAAAATGTGATTTTACAATTTTGGAAGCTTTTCTAAATGCAACATATATTGTTATCCATTCCCGGTGTAACTTTCTGGTGCTCACATCTCTATTAGGTGAAGAATCCTAAGTTTAGTGCTACTAAATTCATTAATTTAAAGTTTGTAACTGAATCTGAGTCTTCTGTTTGTCCAGTGTGGTGTATAAAGTGGAACCTGCTATTTTCCTGCAGTAGTCTACAAGGAGTTTCCATTTTGGTTAGTATCAGGACAATGCCACTGTATAGCTTCAGATCAATTTGTTTTTCTTGAGTGCAATTCTGTTTTCCTCCCTTGAAAAATGCTGGAGGATTCTTCAAGGCCTAGCTCTTTAAGACATGTCCCAGTCAGTTTCCTGCCTTTGTGCACGCGGTCTTGTTCTACATTTTTTAAATAATTTAAATTGCACTGGATTAATATATAGGTGTAAAATGTCATTCCTTCTCCCTCTCATTTCTTGTTCAGTATACGAAGTATACTCCTCAGTAGAACACATATTTTCTTTCTTCATCTGTGAGCTTCAGCATGGACCTTTTGGCAAGTCACTGAATATGCCACCTTATGCTGGGTACTTTTTTAGCCTGTAACCAAAGATTTGTCTTTCACATTGCTATTTATGAACTTGATCTTGCACTTTGCTTTGCATTTATATGCTTTTATACGGTAATTGTTGTTACTTCCGTTACGTGTGGTTCCATGTCTTCTGTACTTGCTTTGAAGAGAGGCTCAAATCCAAATTACAAAGCAGGAAAACCCTCAAAGACAATTTCTTAGTACTTCAGTATCTTAACCTTGGGGAGACTAGATTAACTCTTGGTTCAGCATTTATGACTACACAGTACTGGAAGAAATGGAATGATTTTAAAACTGTCTCTGCGTGTCACTGATACACATTATAAAAGAACTACAGAATTGTAACACGTAAAATTTACTCAACCACTTAACGTTGAGAAAGAACCTTGTTTGAAACACAGCTTTCAAAAAACCTAAGCATGCATCCTTAATTTCCCTCTGCTTACAAAGTATGTTGTACATCCCGTGAAAACACTTCTCTGTAACGCTGTGTAATACTGGATTGCAAAATCAGATATTGACTCATGACAGGTATGTAGAACAGCTAGCACTAGCTATTAGAGGGCATGCTCCCACTTCATTTGTGTCCAGTTTAAGAATCTTATTTATTAACTATTCAATCTGTGAAAGTCAAACCTCATCACGGTTCTGCTTTGGACTGTGTTTGAAAGCACATACCAAAAGAGAGGCTGGGCATGTCTAGATTTCCTCATATATGCAGTGTGGATAGCAGATATCATGGACAATCACAGAGAAGCAGAATGTTCCAATAAGAGACAAGCCAGAATATACTTGTGAAGTATTTCAAATAATAAATTAGAATTATAATAGAAAAGCTGCCCTGAAGAAATACAGAATGCCACTGTTCTTCTAAACACCTCCCATTATGTTAAGAGTCATGAGAAAGGGTACTTGGAGTTCTTATTAAGTGATAAGTTTTCCTTTATATTTTCATACGCTCTTCATAATGACAATATAAATTTACTGCTATGCAGCTTAAACCATTAGGATGATCACAATTAATTTCTTTATAGATGGGAAGGTAGAAGGTCCTGAAAAATAATTCTTGTTTGAATGTGTGGAAATAAATGTATGTAAATTGTTGTCAGTCATCGACGTATTCATTTCACTAGTAAAAAAACCCAATAAACAATCTGTAGCCAAAAATTCTTCACTTGAACACATGCAATGCATATATTTATTCAAAACAGAACAAGCAAATAACTTAAGGATAAGCATAAGTCTTACCACACCAATAGAAAAGTAGTTATTGATGATGTTATAAGGCACTGGGTCTCCTTTTTCATCTTTATCGTTGGGTATTACTTCAAATTTCCACCTGTCCAGCAAAATCTCCGAGCTGCTCTCAATGTCTTTTAAGATCTTCATTAAATTCTCACCTTCATAACCTAGAAAAATGTTAGTGTTTTTTAAACAATCATTCTAAAGTTTCATTTAATTTTATTCAACTTTCTAGATGAATGGTTGGAAGGGGTTTTGATAAACCTGATCATGCTGAAGACTTATTGCAGGATGGGTTGGACCAGCTGATCTTTATTGGTCCCTACCAAACCAACTATTGTAGGATTCTATGACTGGATAAAAGCACACAAGATCCAAAAAGCAGCACTCTGTTTTAAGTACTGACAATTTTCCAGCACCTGTCATGAAAAGAAGCGCAAATACAAAGCTGATTTCTGCACTCAGCTAAATAAACTTAGAATAATTGCACAGATTCCACCAGGCATCAGATTTCTACCGAAGAAAATTTCATCTTTGAAACTTGGAAATCCCTTGAATTTTCTGAATGATTACAGCAGTTACATAAAATCTTAAAGTTACACTTTGCACGATGTTCCTGCTATGAAATCAATCTTAACATTAAAATTCCTTTGATTTCAAAATTTGTGGAAAAAAGACATACAGTAGGTTTGTCAGTTTAAAGACTGACGAGAGACTCAAAGACTAAAGCTGTCTGCTATTTTCTGCTGTTTCAATGTGGTTTAGCATAACAAATCCAAAACTTCTTTATGAGTCTTATCCTGCTCTGTAGGGAGATCTTACTCTTACTTGCCAAGAAGCAGTCTCCTGTCTTTAGATAATCCAACAGAAGTACTCGAAGTACCAGTTTTGTGTGCTGGAATTTATTTTTCAATGCACAGCATGTTTCTGTTCCTTAATGCCAAAGCCTGCTTTGCAGCAGCTGCCTGTGTAATTTCATTTGTCCTCAACCCTTGACATCATTCACCATGAATTCAGTTTCTGGAAGGCCTGTCCCATCTATAGAAGTTCTAGAAACCACGTGTTATGGCATTGTCTATCACAATGATATAAGGCAAAGATGACAACAGGCAGAATATTTTCAGATTGCTTTTCTAGTCCAATATACAAGGTAAATCAAGAGCAGTGACTGGAAGGACAGATTCTGACTAATGTAATTAAATACTCTCACAGCTGACCCTGCTTAGAACATAAGTTTGGGCTAGTGACTTCCTGTGACTCCTCCCAACCTGAATTATTCTATGACTCCTCTCTTGAACTGTTCAGAAAGTGAAAGAAAGCTGATTTGATTTTTTTTGGGTTGGTTTAGATTTCTCTTTAGAGAAAAAAATAAAGGAGGTTCTCTCTGAACGTGTTCAAGTCCATGGGACCCGAGGGGATACACCCACGGGTACCAAAAAGACTGGCAGATGAGGTTGCTAAACCCCTGTCTATTCTATTCCAAAAGTTATGGTGGTCTGGTGAAATCCCACTGACTGGAATAGGGGAAACATCATTCCTATTGTCAAGAAGGGTAGGAAGGAAGAGCCAGGGAACTACAGGCCAGTCAGTCTCACCTCTGTGCCTGGTAAGATCATGGAGCAGATCCTCCTGGAGGCACTACTGAGACAGGAGAATAGTGAAGAGGTGATTGGGTACAATCAGCATGGCTTCACCAAGGGCAAGTCCTGCCTGACAAACCTGGCGGCCTTCTACAAACAGGTCACAACATTAATGGATGAGGGGTGGGCGACTGATGTCATTTACCTGGACCTGAGCAAAGCCTTTGACACTGTCCTGCATCACATTCTGGTCTCCAAGTTGGTGGACAATGGGTTTGATGGGTGGACCACTAGATGGGTAAGGAACTGGCTTGATGGCCGCACCCAGAGTGTGGTTGTCGATGGATCCATGTCCAAGTGGAGGCCAGTGACAAGCGGAGTCCCTCAGGGATCGGTCCTGGGACCAGTCTTGTTCAACATCTTTGT
>VXBP01008659.1:153600-184084 GCA_013400115.1 Rhinopomastus cyanomelas
GACTGAGAGAGTTGGGGCTGTTCAGTCTGGAGAAAAGGAGGCTCCCAGCTGACCTTATTGTGGCCTTCCAGTATCTGAAGTGGGCCTACAAAAAGGCTGGGGAGGGACTTTTTAGGATGTCAGGTAGGGACAAGACTGGGAGGAATGGAGCAAAGCTGCAGATGGGTAGGTTTAGAGTGGATGTGAGGAGGAAGTTCTTCACCGTGAGAGTGATGAGAGCCTGAAATGGGTTTCCCAGGGAGTTGGTTGAGGCCCCATCCCTGGAGGTGTTTAAGGCCAGGCTGGATGGGGCTCTGGCCAGCCTGGTCTAGGGTGGGGTGTCCCTGCCCATGGCAGGGGAGTTGGAACTGGATGATCCTGTGGTCCCTTCTAACCCTGACTGACTGTATGACTTGGTCTAGGTGATCCTGCTGTGGCAGGGGGATTGGACTAGAAGATCTTTCTAGGTCCTTTCCAATCCCTAATGTTCTGTGATTCTGTGAAATGATTTGACAGAACATCATGGTTAACAAAAAACTTCTACAGTGTGGAAGGTACTGAGAATTTGCTAAAGACTACCTAATAACAAGACAGATATTTGGAATGAATCTTGCTACGATGAGACAGTAGAAGGAAGACATATTAACAAAAGCTGAGGTGTTCCAAACGCACGATCTCTCAAGACAACCAAGACTTGCACCAGAACGGTCCGTGACAGCATAAAATGGCATGACTTCACCAGAGACTGAGCTTTGTCTAAGACTTTCTTTGAGTCTTCAGGTTATCCTGTAGTGCAAATGCTGAATGGAAGTAAGTTATTAAAGGAGCTTAGAGCTCCATACACCCAGGAAAGGATGCAAGGGGTACTAAAGGTTTGACTTTACATCTATTCTCCTTTCAGCATTCTTTGCCTTCTCATTTCCTGAAAAATAGCACCACAGCACTTACTGTCTGGAATCCTTTGCAGGAGAAGAGAAGTGGATCAAAGGAAATAGTCTGAGGCCGAGACACATTTTTCATTTAATATTTATGAATATTAAAGAAGATGAAACCACTCCAAACCCATTATTAGCTGTTTTCAGCAATACTTCCAGAACAGACCCAATTAAAATCCATTTAAGAATACTCCCTTTATAAGGTATTGATCAAAGAAACAACTGCAATACAGATGGTACAAAGCCAATCAAATAGCTATATACAACTTGCACTGCACTTTGGAGCCTTTTTGGTATATGCAGAAGCTACAAACAAGTTATGAAGAGTGATTACAACTTTTACTATCTGTGAAGTTGTTCATATAACATTTACCAACCGCTAGTTTCAAAAAGAAGAAATATGATAATGGATCTGTACATACATCACAAAAAAGAAACCCAAATGCGAGAGCAGACTTTGATGCAGAAGTTATTTTTGTCCTTTTAGTTACATAATGCATTGTATTTTAATTTGTGTTTACCTCCTCCCCATCTCAGACACCTTGCTAAATCGTTGCCGGTTCCAAGAGGCAGGATAGCGACTGGAGGATGTTTAACCAAGTTTGCTTTCTCTGTGAATGAATAAGGAAAAACATAGCTAAGGAACCAAAAATCTAATTGCATGATACTAACAGAGTCATTACACTAGGTTGTGTTTCAATGGAAGATCGTGGTATGATCGTGGTATGTGCTCCCTGCTCAGCAACAACCATTTCACCAAGCCACTCCATCGTGAAGCCCTTTCTCCTTGATCCTTAATCCTAATTTACTCAATTGGTATCATAAAATTTTGTAGCTCCTAGATGCGATAAAGATTCCTATACAGTGATACTCAACACGTTGTGCTCTCTGCTCTGCCATTCCCAGCTATGGATGCAAAAAACAGTTCTGGGCATGAATAATGAGATAAATGTTTTACTTTTTCACCTAGGTGTCCAAAATTGGGTTTAACTGAATTTTAACTCGGGTCCATGTCTACACATGAGGACCATCACCGACAATCCCCTGGAACAAACAGCTTATGTTGTTTCTTATTCAAACCAAGATTAGAAATATGTCTTTGCTATCATCTGCTTCTTCATGACACTGTTTTTACAGTTCACTGAACTTTACAAGCTTTTCTGGTCCCCATATTTCACAAAGATGGAAGATCTGAAGCAATCTTGATCTAAACTTTATGTTGCATCTTTTCACCTCTCTTCATCCCTTTCCTAATTTCCATTGACACACATTCCCATTTGTTTTCTCTGCAGCCTCCCTAACGCCAAACAAATGACTATGTTCTGTGGAAGATTAACAAGCCTTGAGAAATTCAAGTCTGCAATACCTTGACATCTGAGCCTTCCTAGTGATTTGTGCAGGGAATGGCCAACTGACTGAAAGAACTCCAGAACTTAAATGGTTGTCAGCCTTTTTATTTCATAAGGGAGAATGGACCATAAGCAAAAATTTGGTAGCTAAAAAAGCTAATGAGCTAAGGCAAATGGTCTTAATAGACACAACTTAGATTTCATTTAGCTTGGGGAAATTACTTTGAACTGAAATTAAACTGATTCAAGTTTTTTGCTTTCAGGAAATCCAGAAAACTGTGAGCACTGGACTTTTCTAGGAAATTTGCCATTTGAAAATCCTTAAAAATATTCATGTTTCAAGGTAACAAGTCTCCAAAAAATAAATGAACAAGGTCTTGTTTGAAATAACTTTAGCTATACTTTGGTATAAAAAGAACAGTAAAATGAAAAACATGTTGAGAAAAACTAAGTAAATGCTATCACTTACCTATGCAATCCAAAATCCAGCCTACAGTCCCGTCTCCACCACATGCTAGTACTCTGAACTCAGCAACATCTCGGAAAAAATTCAACCTAAAAAGAGTAAATGAAGGTATCTATTTAATTATCATAAATGCATTGTGCATTACGCTACCTTTTAATGGCTTAAGATATTATTTAATAACAAATGGCAAATGAACTCTTGAAATAATAGTAACTCCAGCTCATGTAGTCATTTTTAAACAAATATAATCCGCTGCAGCATCTGAAAAAAAATAAATACGAAATTATTGACTCAAGGAATATTATGGTACACTAGTACTAGGAATAGTGTAATACTAGGACCTGATTTGTTACTCAAAATATTTTCTCACTTTAAATCTTGTTTGAAACTACTGTCTTGTTTGTCAAGACAGAAAAGCCTAATGTGAATAAATGTAGTAGCCACAAAATTTCCTTGTGAGGTGCTGGCTATAAAAGCATACGAGAGATTTTTGTGGTTGATAAAAACAACGTTGCACTATGGTCTAATACAAAATGAGTAAGCACTAGATTGAATATACCCATTCCATAGCTATGTTTTTAAAAGTTAAATATGTTTGGTAACATTTGCCTGGCTATTTCTGCTTCCATATCTATCCAGTGCTGGACACTATCACACCATTATCTGCTATGTTCAGTACCAATAGTCCATAGTGCTGAAAGGTGAGTACATTAAAACAATTCCCAGCTGTAACATTATAAGAACATTGTTTCAGTAGAGCTCTTGACACATAATGAAATTAGTCCATACAGATAAATTATTGGGACTAGACAAAAACCTTCCCATAATTTTGCTGAATCTCTGTCAAAAAAGTGTAACTTCCAAGGAAGTGAAGGACTCAAGTCTGAAAACAGGAATTGTCAAAAATTCTCAAGAGACTTCATCCTTTTTTCCCCTGAAGCATTCAAGTCTGTCACAGAGTATTTTCCAAACAATTTGATAGTACAGTATGAACTTCATGGACTTTTTATTTTTATAGATGTAAACTAAAAAAGACACATAAACTTATAATGCATAAATCTAAACTATAAGATACCTCAAATCTTATATTTGCATGTATAAACTGTGTATACAAATATCATATACTAAGTATAAATATTTATAAAATCAAGTTAATTTATAAAATTAAATATAGTTATATAATTACATATGTAAATAAATCTCGTTCGTTGAATTAGAATGTGCAGCCTACATTAAGAGTTGTGAAGGGAACACAGTGAGTTTGAAGGAAACCTTATAAACAGTAAACTAAGTGTTAGAGTTATAAAGAATTTGACAGACTTTTTTAATAGAAATTAAGATTAAACGTAAGCACTACATATCAATACAATTTTAGTGAAATACTCTTTTAAGAGAACCTGTTAACTCTTTATAAACAAAACATTTTTGTATGGTTTAAAAAAACCCAAACTGTCAGAGAACAACTTAGAAGTAGAAATAAAATAAATAAAGTAATTGTTAAAAACTTTGTGCAGTGCCAGAGAAAGGTAAAGGACCTGAACAGAAGATTTAGTCCAATTTTCATAAATCAATTGAGAAAATTGTACAGAAATTCTAGGTACATATAATACATAAAAGTAACATTAAAAATATAAACCAGATTTATCATTACTTCAAAGAAATTATTTCTATTTTTTAATAACTTTCTTTTTACATAGCACAGTATGACAAGCATGCACTAAGCAAAAAGGACAATGTCAATTTCATGAAAAACCTTTACAGGAATGGCATCAATAACCTTGACAAAAATTGAATAGCATATGCAAACAGGTAAATCAAACTTCAAACCAATTTAGACACCGTTTTTACTGGTGTCAAATAATTTGTGCTGTAATTCGTACAGAATTCCTTCCAGACAACACATAATTTTTTTTTTTCAATAGCATCATTGCCACTTTGAAATATTCTCCTTTAATTTATAGATATGAGAAGAGCTAGACATTCTCTTACATAGATTTTAACAGACATTATCGTAAAAAGCTTTTCTACATTGCTTAACATAAGTCAGCAAGGGCTGAATGGTACATAAGGATATGAGGTCAGTACAGCTTGTAGACCAAGTCAGACCTGCTTCTTAAATCACTGGGAAAAAGGCAGTAAGTAAGATCAGCAGAACTTCTACTAACATGTCTTATCACAGGACATATTTATCTACACCAGGTACATTTGGAAATACAAGGTGCAAAGCCACAACTATCACAACAAAAACCAGGTATGTCTGCACACTAATGCCTCAAACAGTATGCTTTGCTAGGTGAACTGTTAGATGGCTCTGGAAAATGAGTTATTTTTCTGTCTTTTGAGAAAGGTCAATAAAAGCAATCCCATAAGAGGGACTGCAAGACATTTCCTTGTCTTTCTATTACTAAAATTGGCAAGATAGAATCATAGAATCATAGAATCATTCCGGACTGGAAGGGACCTCCAAAGATCATCTAGTCCAATCCCCCTGACACAGCAGGATCACCTAGACCAAGTCACACAGGAACACATCCAGGCAGGCCAGTGATGGAGACTCCACAACCCCCCTGGGCAGCCTGTTCCAGTGCTCCATCACTCTCACTGTGAAGAAGTTCCTTCTCACGTTGATGTGGAACCTCCTATGTTCCAGCTTACAACCATTGCCCCTCATCCTATCACTAGCTGACATTGAGAAGAGCCCAGTTCCATCCTCACGACACCCACCCCTCACATATTTATAGACATTAATGAGGTCACCCCTCAGTCTCCTCTTCTCCAAGCTAAAGAGACCCAGCTCCCTCAGCCTCTCCTCAGAAGGGAGGTGCTCCACTTCCTTTATCATCTTTGTTGCCCTAGGCTGAACTCTCTCCAGAAGCTCCAAATCCCTCTTGAACTGAGGAGCCCACAACTGGACACAATACTCCAGGTGTGGTCTCACCAGGGCAGAGTAGAGGGGGAGAAGAACCTCTCTTGATCTGCTAACCACCCCTCTTCTAATCCACTCCAGGATGCTGTTGGCCCTCTTGGCCACAAGGGCACATTGCTGGCTCACAGTCATGTTGCTGTCCACCAGGACCCCCAAGTCCCTTTCCCCTACACTACTCTCCAACAGGTCAGTCCCCAGCTTATACTGGTACCCAGTTTTGTGTGGTTTCACCTGCTTGGGCTTTTTCTTCTTTCTGTGCTTAGCTACAGATTTAATAAATCCTTTTGTTTCCCCAAGCTGCTTCATTGCCTCATAAATTCTATCCCAGACTCCTCAAAGCCAGGTTGCCTTTCTGTTTATAACCCGGAACAGACAACAATCTCAGCTTGAAAAGCTGGGGTCTGACAGGTCTTAAGAGGCTCAAGACAGACACACAGGAGGTGAAGTTAACCTCTGGACCTCCACAACCAGAATGCTCACAGGGGTTCTTCTGAACACCTGGTGATTAATTCCCAGGCCCAGGGACGCATTTCGCTTAATAAAACTTACACCTTGATGCCTGTGACAGATCATCTCATTCTTGTTTGATGATTGCATTCTTATACAATTAAACTTTAGCTTTTCTTTTTTTTACTGTATCTCCTAACTTTTTGTGTTCTACAAGCATAGACATTGTTCTTAGTTCATGACCAGTAGTTATAAGAGTAGATGGGCCCAGTCATAGGGCTGAGCTGGAAAACCTACCAACATGTATCTTCACCTTGATAGCTCTCTTGTACATTGACCTGTTTAAATCTTCCCTAATCCAGTTTCCTATCTGCTGGAAGTAAAACAAATAAATTTTAACCACTGAAGTTGTTTGACACCAGTGTATTTTTATTTTATTTTTCCAGACACAAGGATAAACACACACAGGCAATTATTGAGTTTCTGCTGGTAAATTACTAATTTCCACCTGAAAGACGGCAAGTCTTTCAACCACGTACACTATTCTAATTAATTTTGTCACAATCATCTCATCAAGTCTATTTGGATGCAGAGAAACTCTTTATGAACAAAACACTAATGCTAAAGAACCTAACTATTTCTTTGGAATCACACATTTAACTGACATGCACAGATTGCACCCCCACAGACACAACATTCCCTCCCCACCTCCCTGATTGTTACAGAACTGTTTTAGGAAATCCTGTTGCACTCGTAGCAAAACTATTTTAAAACAAAGATGCAATGCTAGATTTTCCTATCAGGTTTATTAACATTCATTAAACGTAATAATTCTTTAAAAGGTGCTGCACATTACATTTTCTGTCCCACCAAGATGCAGTGCACCATGCAGAGATTTCAGGTGCTCAGTCACACAAGATGGCACAACTAGCACTGAGCAAAATTGTTCAGCCGGTCTTCATCACTCACAGTGGGACTCAAAATTAAAACTATCAATAGTCCAAGTAAAGAATAACCCACTCATGGCAGATATTAGCTAAATATGAGGTAAACTGCAAATTATCAGTGGAAATCAAATTACTATTTAACTTGGTAAATGCCTCCACTGCTGAGAAGATCAAATTGCAAGAGAAGGCAACAGAACTTGCTATCCGCCTACATTAGAGAAATTTTCTCTTAAATACTCTAAATAGCTACTTCAGCACTTGTGGCCTAAACTCATGTTTTTACTGAGCTGCTTTTACAGTTATCCTTTGTCACCAACTGGCCATGCTGGCCGGACCCAGGACACATTCTAATTAGCAGAAGTGCTAATGAGCTGAAACAAGGACAGGAAAGGCTCTGTTGCCACTTACGAGTCATGTCAAAAAGAAAAAGGCTTAATTTGGACAAAAGTGAAGCACATTTAATTTACAGAACACAAAACCTCTATCACCAAAACAGAGAGCAACCACATGGTTCTTACCTGTCTGGGCCCAGCTCTGTTATCTCCCTCACTTAGTGGAAGAAACCTTTGAGCAGTTAATCTGGCAATATGGCATCCTCCCCAGGGAGACAAGTCCTCCATGATCTTTCTGGCTGGCATGGGTGTTTTCCAGGTCATTGCAGACCACTCCAGCCTAGCTCTGTTCCTTAGAGCAAATGGTTCCTTGAAGGAAAAGTCATTGGCTCCATGTCTTCACGGCCAGTTCCCTGCTTCATTTTGTCATCTTCCACCGGTTACAGGCAGGACTCTCCTCTTTCATGTACTTCACCATGGTTGTGCAGGAACTCTTCTCTTTTGATCTGCACAGGTTCATTCTCTCCCCCATCACCATGCTCCAGGGCTGCCACTGCCACTGCTCAGGCCAGTGATCTCATGGCTTCTCCCAAAACAAAAGCCCCAAACCAGGAAACTTGTCCCACATGTCTTCCACTTCACAAAAATATATTTATTCACAAGGGTGTTAATTGGTTCAAACTTCCAGAGGGTGGAGAGTAAATTGAGCTTCCATCTTCACGAAGCTTCCTACCGGGGCTGTGCCAGCGACACTCTTCTCCAGTATAAAACCCCACCATACCCAAAGCACAACATCCTTGAATGATTTTGGTTTCATTTTTTGAAAATTAGGGTAATTTAAGAAACAGATGATCCTTAACATTTGGAAATACTTCTGCCTCATAGCTTCTCAGTCCTTACTACTACACACAGTACCTGAACTCTGCCAGCTGAATACTTGCATTTAAAGGTAATCAACTGCAAGACACAGTTAAAACTTACAGAGAATCTGCACTAAAAATTATTTGTTATGACTTCTGCTTCAAAAATCCTAAGCTGCAATTACAGTAACTGTAGGCTGCCTTTAACGGTACTGAAATAGTCACATGGAACCAACTCTGGAACAGTACTTCCATCGTGTGTGAACCAAAGACAAACACTAACCCCTCTTCCATGGCAAGTGATATGTCCCATAGTTGCTCAAAGTCCCGCACACACTTCAACCTCATTACAACTCTCAGTTACAGTTCTCTATATACTGTAATGACATGAGACAGCCATTTAATTAAATAACTCTAATAAATATATAATAATACATAATAATAAACCCGGTTTATCATTGCATGGGGCAATACACTCTTCACCTGGAATGAGACTTCAGTGTGAAAAAGTTAACTTGTAGGAACATATACTACAGTTGAAAATACTGTTTTCAGTTCATACATCCTAAAGATTAAGGTGTCTGGCAATTTCAAATCACAAGTTTGCAAAAAATCGTGCTGGAACATTTAGAAAAACAAAGTCCCAGTCCTACAGTATGTGACCACATGGGATATAGAGGACTTTTCACTGCCAGACACCCAATGCTGGAAACATTGGTCCATATAATATGCTTCACACGCAAATAGACCATCCACAGAATTATAGAACGAGTTGGATTGGAAGGTACATTTAAAGCTCCCCTATGATGGGAAGGAATATTTTTCCCTAGATCACGCTGCTCAAAGCTCTGTCCAACAAAAACTTCGCTTTTCTTTGACTGTTGCTTAAAATGTACACCAGCCTATGTTTATAGTATAGCATTATGGACAAGAGATGGCCCCAAATCATTTGGAGACAGATATTGAACTGTAACGACAGTGTCAAACTTATGATCCCTGCAGAATGAAATTTGCTGTGTCTGCATAATGCCCACAAGACAGATGGCAGCCTTACAGATTTGGGAGAGATATATGCCAGTCAGAAGAAGAAATACAGAAGCATTTGTGGGCAAAGTGAATCGTTATAATCTGGGCAGTGGGTGGAGTAAAGACGGTGGATATCATATGTTCAGAAGTAACTGACCTGTAGTAGTCAAAAAGCTTAGTTTGAAGTGACTGGGAAGAAAGAACCAGTGCAAGAATGTGAGAAGAGCAAACTAATAAGCTGGCTTATTAGTGGCAGAAGATTAGGATGTGGCAGAGGAATCATTTTCAGACAAAGGCTGTAAGTGTGCAACAAACTCCTGCTGAACAACCACAATGGTTAAGACAGAGAGGGATTAATTTGCCACACAACTTTGGCAGTCTGGACTGAGACAGGAGTGGAAACTGGAGACATGTAAAGTACTTGATGACTGTGCCGTGCACGCAGAAAGCACCACAGGTATCATGCAAGTAAAATTATTTCTTAACTCCTGTATGAAACATCTCTCCAGACTGAAGGCATAATTTTTACATGTGAGGACTTCCTGAGTTCCAGGTATTACCGGTGCACATAATTACTGCTGCAGCAGTAATTTTGATCATTAGGTCATCACAACCAACCCATCATCGTTCCAAAAACCACTGACCAGGTACAAAGTTTTGTTCAGGAGAAAAATAACTACAGAATTATCATCTTCTAAAATTATTATTGGAGTGTATGTCTCCCTAGAGTTCTGGGATCTCCAAATGTTCAACAGCAAAGAGATGCTCTAGCAACGAGCTCCAATAATCAGGGAAAATGGAGTAATTTCCCAAAAGGGCCTGCTGCTTGTGAAGGGACAGAGGCCTGGGTGCTGTGTACTGACAAGTGAATTGCACAGCAAGTTGCAGGATTCAGCTTGACCATTGTGGGCACTTTTAAGTGGACAGAATTTAAGATTTAAAACAGCTTGTTGATGCAAGCCTGCGGATCGAATTTAAAAGATACATGCTCTCCAAATGAATCCTTGAGGCTGTTACAAAGCAATGTAATTTCTGTGGGTATAATTTCTACAAAAATAACATCACTTAGACATTTTGAAAAACAGACTTAAGGGAATGAGAGCCTTTTCAGAGCGACAAAGCCTCTGTGAAAGGGTGACCTCTCTACCAAGTCATGTGGGGCTGCAGCTCAACTGCTGTTCATCCAGCTATTATTTACCTCTCTGTGAGGTGACCAGTAACTGAGTTTCAAACTCTTCAGGATCATTAAATTCACAATAACAGCTGTTGCCAGAAGTAGAAGACTTCTATAGAGATGTAACAGTCAAACAGGGAAACTCTTTTCAAGGGTAAAAATGTAGGTGCCAGACACAAACGGCGCTGCACATCAGCCTGGCAATTCTCATGTCACTTTATTAACTGAGGCAGCCTATAAATGTGGAGCAAGTACCTTTCATGCCTGTGCTGAGCTACACAGCTCACGAGGTTTCTCCTGATCACCCGTATCTCTCACAAATAAAGACTCTTCAAACCATTAATTATTATACAAGTGTTTAAAATATGCTGTCACCCTACAGCTGACAGCTCCTTGATATTTTCAGGCCTCTGTGCAGGTCACATTCCACTGCTGGAAAGGACTCAATGGCAGAATATTTGCTGTCATGGGATTTATTTGCCTAATGTATCTTATAATAAAAATAATGTATTTTTTACAATATTTTATACAGATTACGTACACCAGTCTCAACATAAACAGCTCCAAAAACTTTAGCTTGCCCATAGATAGTTTTGTCCTGCTCCGGCAGGGGGGTTGGACTCGATGATCTCTTTGGGTCCCTTCCAACCCCTAACATCCTATGATCCTATGATCCTATGATCCTATGCTAAGGAGGTAGAAGTGTCTTTGCTGCTATCCTTGCAGTACTACGAGTACCACCGTATCTACTATGTAAGTAGGTAACGCAACCACAGGAGAAACTGTACAGTCAGATAGTAGTATCACAATTTCACTTATTTCAGCCACCAATGCTTGTTAAAAGTTAAAAGAATTGTTAAAAAATGTTCATTTCTTGGTTGATCATAGCAAAACATGAGAAAAATAACACAATAAATTTTTAGAAAATCACATGAACTTGTGGGTTAAAGCAGACAGCTTGGCTCCACCAAAAACAAGCAAACTCTACCCTAATTCTATAAATATTCATAGTTTGAGTAAGCATCTCTGAAATCAGTATTCTTGAAACAAAAATACGATCTAACATCATATTAAATTAATAATAAATTAAAAAGTATTACGATTTTATAGTTTGAGTAAGCATCTCTGAAATCATTATTCTTGAAACCAAAATACTAATAATATATTAAATTAATAAATTAAAAAATATTACAATTTTATAGTTTGAGTAAGCATCTCTGAAATCATTATTCTTGAAACAAAAATACTATCTAATATTATATTAATAATAAATTTAAAAGTATTACAATAATGATAAGTGTTCTAAAATAACCTTATGTTGTTCTTTTTCTACTAAATAACAGGAACTGGCATAAAGGAAGCAGTTTTGTTTTTCTCTGTTCTGTACAATCTCCCACTCTGTTCCTTTTCAATCTACTTGACACATAAAACAATACTAGATAAACATAACATTTTGATTGACAATCCTCTATGACTGGCATTACTGAGATGGCTGAGTGGATAGATGGATGGATTAGGCAGTCCAGCCCTCACATGAAGGGAAACAAGGCCTGGTAAGTGAAACACAGAGTTCACTCAAGTGCTTGCGTAAGGGACAAATTATAAGCAGCCTATACAGTATTGCTAGGGGCAAGAAGTGATGGCAGGATATGGACTGGAAATTTAGGATTATTCATTCCTGTAGAACGAATTAAAAACAACACCAAAACAAACTTAATAAAACACAGTCTCTTTGAAAGCTAATTAGAAATTTCTTCAAAGCAACTGTGAAGTAAAACTGTTTCTATTCCTAATAGGAAGATAAATTGCAAGTATTTTCTAAAAAATACTATCCTGGTTGAAAGACTAAATCGTTTTAGTTCAGGCTTTTAGGATGAACTTAACACTGCCCTCTCGTGTTTCTGCCTTACAATACATTTTCTTTTACATCACAAAATGCATGAAACCCAGAAGTCAGTAATGAGCAGAAATGCAGTCAGTGAGATTTCATTTATATGTTTTTTAAAAGCATTGAATGAAATAAGATTAATTTGAACAAAAAGATATTGAAGTTGTTTTAGAAGTCACTCAGTCTCTTGTGTGGTATTTCTATTATACCACATGTAAAACAACATTGGTTAACGGTTTTGTGTCCATTAAAATTCCTTACAAATTCCTCAAACAAATTTCTGAAAATTTTTTACTCTTTGGATTAAGTTTATTTAAATTTCAGTAATAAAACAACTTGAGTATTCATGCACAGGATAAAATTGCAGGCATGTCATTATTTCCACTTTTGAGCAGGCTTTGCACTATTCTGCAGGTTGCACATTAGGAACACTGGAGCGCAAGATGTCTCGAGAACCTTAACTTCAGAGAAAATTTGGCATAATCTGCTTTTCACCATCATCAATGCTACAAACAGTTCCCAAGTCTAACATGATAAATCAAGGGACAGCTGGTGTAGAAAGGTTTTAAGAGATAACAGCTTCCTCTACATTTGGTCTTAGAATCAGATTATTAGAAGAACCTATCAAGCATAACTTTCCAGTGACATATTTCTGAGGATTGAAACACAACTTCGCAAGACACAAACCCCATGTACAATCCAGTTTCATTTTTTTTCTTCCAACTTATAAGACAAAAGCAATCTAAGGAAAACTCCCAATATCTAATAAAATAACATTGTAAAAATATTTTAAAAACAGCTTAAACTCCAAGACAGTGAACATATGTCTCCAAATATCCTCTGCAACTCTTAGGTATCAAGGACGTAACTAAATAGTATTGAACACACCAAAGCCGTACACAGACCAGGTGCTGATCTGCTTTCTTCAACCAAAGTACGCACTACTTAAAAAGGTGAAAACTTCAGATGCCAAAAGCTGGTATTTTTTATACAGAAGAAGCAATTCTTCTTTCTTCACGTGAATGCAAAATGTGAAGAATCACTGCAAAAGCATTTCAGGTAAGAGGCTGCACCACCACCTGCTTTGGAGAAGGCTTCAGTCCCCACAAAAAGTGACTGCTAGCACCACACAGCCCGAGCGGTACTTCTCCAAAATCTTAGAACTGGTAAGGACTGTGCCTGTCAATGCTATGTATCAGACATGCATACCTTGCATATAAATCTTGCATGGAAACAGACATATGTGGACAAGTGTTTGTGCATAAGAAATGCACATCCCGTGGGCCAGATTTTGAGGCTGCTTGATGTATCCAACGTAAAAGTAACTCCTGCAAGATCCTGAGTAGTTACTTTACTACATTACTAGCAGCCATCCAGAGGTCTGTAGTGTTGATACAGCCAGAACACGCTATATAAGCCTCGGTCTGTTCATTTGATTATGTACCATTTTATTAAACGAGTTCCTGGTAATAACATTAACTGTACACTTACCCTGGCATTGGTCCATTTCCAGAAAGACTATAAACTTGACGAGGATTTAAAAGGTACTGAAATTTCCTATAAATTCTGTAGAGGCAAAAGAGACAAGGAGAAAATATTTTACTCACATGTTTTTAAAACCTATGAAATTAAAGAATTGTAGTAGTTAGCACATTCTCTAATTAATTGTATTGCAGTATCTCATTTATGAAAAAAAATCAAATATTTGAACACAGCAATCATAACCAACAAACAGTGTACTGTGAGCATAAAATGGAGAGTTGCTATCATTCAAATGCCCTATATAGACAATTTTTAAAAAAGGATATGGCAGTAGAACGACAGAAGAAAAGGTGAGTCAAAAAAGCATATAGTAAAGCACACTGATTCCTGTACTCCAGGGTAAAGGAAGATCTATCCCTGAAACTTACTGCTGACACAGAATTCCAAGTATAATTCATTGCAAAAGCAAGCTGGCTATGTCACTCAGCAATGCTTGAATTGCATTCTGAGAGAGCAGGTTTGTCACCAACTACATCTCCTTTGAATTATGCGATTGGTGAGAAAGTGGAAAAGATTCAAAACCATCATTAAAAACCGTGTAACTTGAATTATACATATTTTAAAATAATCAGAATAATACAAATCAATTTATTGATACATATACGACCCTACTTTCTGTTCCACTCCCACCAAATATGGCAGAATATTTCAAAAACTGTAACTGTATGAATGTGACATAAATAATCTAAATGTACAACAAGCTTTTTGCTTCCTCATGACTAATACTAAAAATGTCATTTTCGCCATGAAATGGTAACTGCGCAAGTTCTCATGCACAAACCAGTAAGTAAATGAAAGGGCTGGAGCTCAGCATGGGGAAATATATACTTGTATCTATGCTTATAGTTTAAATTATGAACCTCTCTTTCTAGCTTTTAATTTTAATGTTTATGTCCTCAGGCTAATTAATATTTTAATGTTTTTAAGGAAACATTTGTTTTTCCATTCAAATATCTCTTCCTTTCCTTTTAGTGCTTTAAATAAACTAGAAGAAGAATAAGAGATGAACTTTTATTTAAAATGCCCATTTTTCCAAATTCAGCAAAACAAAACTGTCTAGACACAAGTTATGTGCACACTGAGGAATCCTTGTTTTTGTTTCATTTTCTTAATAGCAATGCATAATTTATCAGCCTAGGTAGAAGACACAAGAGTGTAAGAATACTGCACACAAACAAATTTATAATTCTCTCGGAAATTGCCAACCTGGAACATTTTCCTAACCTTTCAATTATTTAGTTATATCAGCTTCTTCATAAAGTGCTGTATTCAAACACACTCGTGCTATCTATTCTTGATGCTACGCCTGATAGCAACAGTCAATGTGAAATGACTGGTTTCACTTCGCAAACGTCATTGTCAGCAGCTGTGGTGACAACTACATCAGGTATTTGACAGTAGATTTACACCAAGACATGTTTCCATCTCATTTGCAGCACATCACCAATGTAAAATCCTCCTATTTTTAATTTTCTGGTTCGCATGTGCAAGTTGCTTCTCAGTGACATATAGGACATAACCCGATCAACAGAGCTGCTGAGTTAATTTCTGTAGCTGACCAAAGAAAGAAGAAAATCATGAACAGGATTGTTACAAAGGCTTAAGAGTTATTTGCCTGAAAGCCTGGTGTTACAAAACACAAGAGCCAGTACCTACAGTCACACTGAAATGCTGTAAAAGCCTTTGTAATAAAGAGGGGGCTTGGTATTCTCTAACCAAAACCCAGATGTTCACCTGCAGTAACGAAGGATTCAGAGTAACAGTTCTTTACTCATTGTAGGTACTAGTTGAAGATCAATATCAGATAATCCCTCTGCACTGCAAATAACACATAACAATTTTAGAGCTAAAGCTATAAATCTACATTTTATTTCCATTCATACATTCTCAAGAAAAGAGGAAGATGCTTCCTATACACATTTGCCTTTAACCCTTAACTAGACTTAGCAGCATGACACACACAAGATGAGGAAGCAAACAGCATTTTAGCCTTCCAGTTTTACACCTACAGAAACAAAGAGCCTACTGATGCTGTCCTGTCTCTGAACATCTTGCTTCCTCATGCAAAGAAGGAATCGGATGTGGTTTCCTTAGAGATTTGTGCCAACAAAGCTCTGAAGCAGTGCTTTGGGTAATATCCCAAAAGAGCTTTGTGTGATGGAGTGCAAATCTCATGAACAAAGCGAGCTCATGAAGTTAACACTTGTCACCACCACCTCCAGCTGGTTCCTACTCTATGGCATAGTTTACCAATGAACAGTTGTGCTTCTGTAACTGTTTGTGGGGTTAATTCTGTGGGGATCTGGAAAAGTGAACAGATTCAATTCAGAATACAAATATTCATTTTTTTCCCTTCACTTAAACCATGCCCATAATCCCGTGTGAACCCAAAAAGAGCTAAAGTAGCACAACTGAAGGGGCAGAAAATTACAGCAGTAGTGGCCAAGAGGGCTCAGATCATTTTTAAACAGCTCTGCTGCTGAAGAAAATATTCTTTGAGTGCAGACTAGGTTGCGTTAGATGACTGAACTACCTTCTTAAGTCATAAGAACATTCCTTCAGATCGAGAGAGAAAGAAGTACAGACAGAAATTAACTGGCAATTCAAAACTGGGAAAGCTGACCTCTCTGGGGAAAAAGCTTGCCATAGCAATGCCTTGTGTCACCTGGAGGATGTATCCTCAGTCAGCTAGGATGCGGTCATCTTGAGTGAATGACAGAGTAGAAGGAAGCCAAGGACTCCTCCCCAAATTAAAATAATGCTAGTGATTACCTCTCTTATTCAACATCTAGAAAATTTGAAAATGCTTTTAAATGTTGTCTCAAAGCTAAATGAAAGCTTAGAAGCAAGAATAAACAGAGGGCAGGAGGGGAAAGCTTCTGTGAACCAGTGCTATTTCAAAACATCAAAGGTCACAGATACCATCAATCTGCACTGCACAGATGCCAAATGTGGAATCAGCAGGAAGCTCAGTGTACGGAAGCTGATCTCCAGTGCATCCAACCACACACTCTCCAAGGAAACAATTGTTTAAACTCACCTGCTGGTCAGGGAAATAAATTGGAAAATGGGTAGGCGGACAACGAAGTAATGACTATGGCAAAACAACAGGAGGATTTAGAAAGACTCAAGCAAGAGGCATTACCCGAAACAACAGTCTTTAGAAGCACTACGTTTGATTATTCTTCCTTTTGAATTAACCTATTTTGTCAGTGAGATACTAATGATTCTATTCACAGATTATTGAGAGCTGATTGTCCTGATACAGTGTGATACAGCCTGAAGAAGACACTTGACAGGGTTTGCTGAACTCCTATCCAGTCTCATGCTTAATTAAAATCTATTTTTGGTGTATGAAAAGCCTAAACTCATCACCATTAATTTAAATTTACTACTTTCTTCTTAATAAACATGGAATTATATTTTTTCTTTATTTTATTATAAACAAAAATATTATCCATTAGACTAAACCATTTAAGTCCAAATAACTGTGTTGCAGGTGGTGGGCAATAAGCATTCATCTTTCCTTGTAGAAGAAAGTATAGCTGGGCAATTTTCATAGTTCTTAATTACATCTAACTATATCTATGCAATTATATCTAAAAGTCACAGCATTGTTTTTTAAAATATAAACCTATTGAAGAACACAAAACTTACCCCAATTCATTTTACAAATCTGCACATCTCTAACAGATTCAAAGTTTTAAAATGTGTCAATAAGATGTTTAGATGTGGTTGCAGAGAAAGCGTTCTGAATGCATTTGTTGCCTTCACTTGTATATTTGAGCCTTCAAAAACACAAAACTAAAGCACCCGATTTTTTTAAAGTGATCCTCAGTTCTCTCCCTTCACAATTGAGAGACTGCAAAACATTTGCAAAATAAAAAAGGAAAGGCCAGAGTACTATTGGAGGAGTGTATTTATTCAACTGGTTGTCAGATGGATGCATAAGCTCTCTCAAAGTCTAAGGGCAACGAAATGGACTGGGTTACCATATGGCAACACAATCTCACACGGGGAACTGTGGGAACACTGGAGTCTTGACAGTATCTGTAACAACCTTTCTGTGTTCAGTGAAAGTCAATTAGAAAACATAACTTCATTCATTGTGGTGTCTCAAATACAGAAAACCCTAAGACTGAAGAACAGCTTTCAGTAAAAGAGTACCTTCATCTGAAGGAGTCAGGATAATTAAATTCTCACTTACACAAACAAGTAGGTAAATTTTCTTTTCAGCTCACTGCTGCGGGCATCTTACATTTGTGGCAGCCTGTATTGTACTCTTAGCCTCTCAATATGCACCTGGACGACACAATCGCTACACAATCAAAATCTTGACTTGAATCACAATTACTACTCTTTGCAAAGCTATTTTTATCTTCAAGTGTCCTGTGATTTCACTTGTCACAACGTATAGCTGCCACAAAATTGGCCAGGAGGCAGGGGGAGTGGGAAACAGAGGATTCTTCTCTTTCTGGTTACTGACTGTAAAGTAGCGAGATAAAAACCAGAAAAAGCAAAAACGTTAAATATTATGGTTCACAGAAATGTTCTCATCATTCAGATTAAATCTTCAAGCTAATATGCCTCTTAATCTCCTTATTTTATAATTATGTTACTATTATTGATATGAAATTTCAACACCTAAAAGGCAGAAGACAAAACTCTTCTCATAAAATAGTCCATATACGGACTTCAGCCTTTTTGAATCTAGTTTTAGGTCTAGCCATGAGATATTATCTCCTGCTGGTGAATGACTTGAACTATGTTTAGGTGACTGTGCAGTTGACCTTCTGATGTGCTCCTCTGATGTGCACAGAAATATGGAGTGCAACCTTGACACATCAGCACGCGACGTAACGTTTTACTCTGTGTGGAACCAATGCAAATCAAGACGTTCTTACACAGCTCGCTGTACTCAGTTTCTGCTGGCTGTCCTGGTGCTGTTTCCTTCACTGTGTAATGGCACTTTTATTTGATGCTGTTTAGTGAATGAAGTGTGCATCAGGTATTCATATTTTGAATTGAAACCATTCTTGTGATCTGCTTAGGCTCAGTAACCGCTACATTAACATAGACTGAAGCATGCTAGAATGCGCTGCACAATAGGGAAAGGGGCAGGTTGCAAACTTGCTTTTGTCTTGGAGAAACTCATACTCATACTACATGACATCCCTTGTGCATGAAGCCCATTCAGACAGTAAGACTTGAGCCCAGTTATGAACTGGGAACTGAAAGCTGTGAAACAGAATTTCAATAAACTATGTAAGTGTGGCTCTCCAGCCTGCCCTTCACCTGCATAATTCTAGCTGGATCCCTCGTGTAAGTGCTATAAAAAGGTCGAGCTGAGCGCTAGCGCATTACCTACCACAATGCCCTTAAACTCCACAGAAGACGAGGTCTGCCCCACACTAGCACCGTGTCTGAAACAGGAATGCTTAGGATGGCTCATAATGTTTTGCCCTGACTGCAAAGCACGTTCTTGAAACTGTTTAGAATAACTTTTTCAGATCATTTGCCTTTGACACAACTAGTGCTGTTGACATTACTGTTATCTAACCAGTCTAGAGATTACATAATCAGGTCCTAAATGAAAATCTGTACTGTCAAAAGTCTTTGAAAACAGTTTTGGTTAAATGTCCTCCAGCTCTCAGAAACCTCCCAACATCTGCTCTGCAGGGTTTTGTCCCTTTGGTCAGTTTACCTTAAGGGATGCTGTTTGAAAAAAGAGATCTAATGCAGGCAATGTGGAACAGGAAGGAAGGCTGACCCACCTGGTTGTTTACTGTTTGATTTAGAACCCCACTGGATCCCTTCTTTGATGCTTTAGGGCACTCAGTATCTACAGGTGTCCTATTCAGTGTCATCTAGGCCCAAAGACTATATAACACTTTACAAGGACTGGAAGATAAATGACAGCACTGGCGTGAGAAGCAAGGCTATAAACATTTGGGTGTTTATATGCTGATCAAAAATGGCCATATGATAGCACTCACGATTCTGAAACAGCCACTGAAAACTCTGCTCAGAGGTAACTGCAATCAGGGCAACTGTAATCCAGCATTTCTGCCTAAGTCTGATGGACAGTAATGTTCCTTATCTGGTTTATCACGCCTCTGGTGCACTAACATTTAATCATAAAATTAGTCATTTTGAATCTAAACCAGTGTAATTACTGACATAAAATTGAAGTGTGTCTTTAAAGCTTGTGTTAACAGGATTGTTAGTAAGCTTTCTATCTACAGAAATCAAAAGGTTTCTCTGTAGGAAATCTCAGGGAGACACTGGAGAGTCTACTCACTACATCTTTGAAAGGCAAGTCTCACATTACAAAACTGAGTAAGTGTTTCCAATGTAAATTATTGCCTTGTCTGCATATTTATTATGGCAATTAAAAGAAAACTGCTCTAACTTCAAAGTTGCAATGCAAAATATGGCAACTCATATCTTCACGCAAATCTCACAAAACTATACACATTGTGAAATTAAACTGTTAAAAGAACTCATTCGAGTTTTTAATGTCAGAATTTACATCTTCTTGCATGTGCAAGGCAAAAGAATGTTTGAATATGAGGCATAAAAGTATAAATGCTAAATTTGTTTTCATAAAACCTTCAAGTTCATTTTTAAGCACATCACCGAGATCAGACTAGAGATATAGAGGGAGAAAAAAGTTAGAACAAACCTTACCTTTCTCCTTGTTTCCCACCACTTTTAGGATTGACAAAAACTAAAAGTGGATGAGTGCCTGGAACTGGAGTGATCTAAAAGAAGGGAATAACACAGCCACTCGTTAATGCTGTGTGTTGCACTCATTTTTTCCTATAGTAGACAGAAAACAAAAAGCTTAATGCAAACTCTATGTTAAGCGACGTAATCCAGACGGAAGCAATTCTATAATTTGCAATAATCCTCAATTCATTAATTTGCCAGAATTTGCAAGTGACTTTCCTTTAATGTTGTCTCTCTTACAAACATGCTGCCATTTTAACCTATAATTCCACTGAAATATTTTTATATACATAAATATGTACATATGCATACATATGTTGCATCCATCAACAGAGAAGAAACCTTTAAATACAAGAAATGCAGAATTCATTCTGACAGGAATTTCCTACAGAAAATGCAACAAAGAAACTGAGTTTTGTAGTGAGGCCAAAGATATTTTTAAATCTTGTTTTAAATTATGGAAGCCTGCTATATTTGATATTATATGAAATCACACACTTTAAAAAATGTTACAATCACAATAAAATGTTCCTTTCAACACCTTAGAAAGCTAGAAACCTTAAAAAAACTAAAGGAGAAAACACACGGGAAGAAAAAGAACAGAGAGAAGGGTGTCCTGAAGGAAATGACTTCTACCTTTTTTTCATTTCTGCATTCCTTTGTGCATGGGAAGTTTTAAACAGTCACAGGTATGTTCAGCTTCACAAGCTACCACTTTCCTCCTAAGTAACAGTGTTCTTACTCCACTTTTTCAGATAGACGCTGTAAGGTGTGTGTTCACCACCTTTGCTCCACAGACTTGGAGAACATAAAAAATTTGCATCAGATGATCACTAATCTCTTTCAGTTGAAGACTTCATGAAATGTAATGTAAGGCAGAATTTGAGAAAAGGAAAGCTGGGGAGTCTTACAAACGTGCTGTAGACGTACTCCTGTAAGCACCTAAAAGCACTTTTCTTCTAGCAGGAAGTGTTAGGCACTAGTGTGTCAACTCCATCCATAATTCCACAAACAATGAATCCAAATCTGTTCCAAAATATACAACAAACAACTAAAAACTCCAGCAAACTCAGTGGAATCAAACCCAGCATAAAGCCAAGACAGTGTCATGCTCTGCCACAGTTTCTACAGGAGAGTCCTGTGTGTTGAAACATACATCAAACTGCACGATACAGTGAAGTCAGTAATTTATTTAATTTTTGTCTACTGTTTTAATCAATTTTAGTTATTTAGCCAATTCCCATGATGTTTGTTCCTGTGAACTAAATGTAAACCAGTGGTGTTCAGTGTGACAGAGATGGACTACCTGCTGAATTCCCTTAGGACGCAGGTTAATTAATGAGACTCATCCTAAGGTTATATATGATCTATGACTTCCTCTAATTAGAAATAATAATCTTGATCATTATGCTGGTTAGCTAGAAAGAAGCAAGATGAATGTGCTTAACTATGATTAATTGTCTTTAAGTCATGCATATCTTCACCGCCACTAAGTTATTTGCTCACTGCTTTCTGATGGAAGGAAGATTTGGTCTTGATACTTTCCTCAGCAAAAGCTAAATCATGAACTTATTTCTATTTCAGACATTGTATTTAAAAACTTAACCATATTACTACCAGTACAAGTTTTAGGACCATCAAAGGATCACTGAAGACCATGACACTACGAGACTATGCCAGCAAAATTCAACTATTGGCATACTTTGGCCGGACTTGGAAGAATTAGGGTAATAAACTTTGATCTACTGCATAACATTTCTTTGCTTTACCATTAATTACCAGTTACACTTATGGAATCTTGCATCTTTCTGGAATTAGTTCCAAAATTATGCAACCTGTGAGTTAAGAAACAACCAACCTAAATCTCTCACTGATCCCAGCCTTTCATTGTGTTCCTCTTCAAGATGCACTTAGGGTTCACAATGATTACTCACATTGATCGAAAATGTAATAGTTGGTGGTATGATAGATTCCATCTACCCAAAACCAATTTTATCCAACAGAGAAAAACAAGAGACATTGTACAATCAGAAAATTAGGGTAAACACTGCAGAATTGTTTCTAGTGCTATCACCATCGTTAGCATAGTGTTACGTTGTGCACTATGTTACAGATGCAATACTAAGCACTACACAGAGCACCTCAAATTCACTCAGTAATTATTCTGCCATCTTACTCCTCATTCATTCTTTCTCTCCTTCCCATAAGACAAAAACCAAAAGCAATAAACAATCCTAGGCTTTGAATTAATAACTGAATGAGAGTATGGAACTTAAGTTTTGAATCACACTAAAAATATATATACATATAGGGTATCTTACACTTGCTCTATCTAATTAACCCAAAGCAGAAGCTGCAACAATTTAAGGCTGCGTGCGCAAGAGTCAGTGGTGCTTGGAGTTCTTTATTTGGACAAGCCCAAGGACTATATCTAAGGGACTGTGTCACGTAAGTGGAAAATAGAGACTTGAAAAATACCTGGAAATACACTACCAGCATAAGCAATCTAATGCTTCAAGTAAAACCCAAATTCATGAAAGATGTAAAGAGTGCTCCTCTGTCTAGAGCAGTTGGGCTCACTGCAATTGCACAGATAACAGCCAAAGGTTAGAAAACTGTCTCAAGCAGCTCAGGCAGACCTTTGGCATGCCTCATAGTAAGTTCCATACAATAACATTGAGTCATCATATACCAGTTTTTCTTTCAAAGAGAAAAAAACCTTCCGTTTTTGTTCTAGATATTGCTGTTACTGAAACCACCTCGCTTCTCTATACTCTTACTTTTGCTGTGCTCAATACACTCTTTTCAAATACCGGCACAAATCACATCCGTGACGTTTACTCCATCCATCTATTAACAGGTCCAAATGAGAACAGTGAAGGGTTAACAAGATTACCTCAGATTCGTAATATGAACACACAGTGCCGTGTGACAGATACTAAAACAATCAGGCATAGTTTTGCCCCACAACACAAGTGCTTTAAGAGCTATTTTTCCCTCCCCCTTAATGTCTTAGGATCTGAGGAGAAGCCTTTCTGTACAAATGGAAAAACCTACCTGTTGTATTGCTAAATATGTAAAAGTGAAATATTACAAGAGTAGAAGTATAGGAAATATTTCACTTTAAAGGTTCTTCATAATCTTTTATTCATGCTTATAAATATCATCTTCAAATTAAAATAACAATAAACATACCTGAAGACCTTGTCCATCTACAGTGACTGAATTTGCTCTTTGCATTTTGTTTCGTTCTCCCAGTTTGTTCATTTGCTGGGGGCAGCTCTTCTCTTTTTTCACTGTTGCCTGTCTTTCCTTGAAAAACAAAAGAAAAGGAGAAAACAGGCCATTTTAACACACTGTCTAATGCTACACAACTGTAACTGAGGCTAGGTCTCAGCAAAGCTTTTTGACCGAAGAGTAATGTTAGTCACGTTATTGCACAACGCTTCGCCACTTCACACGACATCCATCTATGTGCCTGGGCATTCCATCACGACTAGGCAATAGATGGATGAAAACTGTGCAGTCACAACACCAATTAATGCAATGATGTGAAAAGAGAAGCTGATATCGCCCAGGTGGCATCCTGCAACTTGAAAGCAAATCACACAATACACTTGATTGTCTAATAAGAACACTGACAAGAGATTAGTAATTTATCAAAATTTCATTCTAAGTGCTAGCAAAAGTTGGATGCCTAAGAGTACTTTACCAGTTTGGCAAAATACACCTGTTCTAAATGTACCACAATCAATTGACTGAGTGGCTTTTTATAAAATATGTGTTCTGAACCAGAAAGAAGCCACAATTCACATCGGGTTGTAAGGCACTGGTAACTTTTGATGCTGATATACAGAGAGCAATCAGATAGTTATTTGAAAGAGGAAACCTTTAAAGTCTGTTGCTCTAATTTCCAACAGTTGTCAGGTCATTTCAGAGGACTCTGAATTAAAAAATAAAATGTCCTCACTTTCTGTATCTTATTTAGCCTATTTATAAACTGCGCCCAGCACATCCTTTTTGCGTTGTCCAAAAGTGCACCACAAACTAAGACAGCAGATGTTTATAAAACAGAAGCAGTGTCCTCAATCCCGACTGCACCCCAGTCATTTTTCTCACTTCACAAGTGCAAGGGAGCTTTAAAGCAGGGAATTGAGCAGGCACAAAGCTGTTGTACTGGAAAGGTGCAAGAAGGGCACCTGCATCCCCTGCAACTGCTCTTAGTAAGCAGTTTGTTAAATGTTCCACTTACATCCCAGCCCAGGCCAAGCCCATCTCTGTGTCACTTCTGATAAAGCCTTAGGGATTGCACCAGCAATTAATCTATGCTGGTCTTTCTGGAGTGGTTTAAAACTGTAAGAAACACTGACACACACACACCAGCAGGAATGTGCCTTCTAGCGCAGATGTGAACCAGCACTGCTTTTATACCACCTCTAGTTGCCTTAAATTTAGAAGCCTCAATCTAGGCTTGATACAATCAATGGCCCAAGTCACCCCAGGCTGCTTTGGGGAGTTGAGTGCTTTGGAGAGCACTGGCAAACTGCTCAGATTTCCTGTAAAAGGACTGACAAACCTATTCCACAGAAAAACAACACACGATTCAACAGGGGAGTCTACACAATATCCAGTACCTAGAGCAATTCCTAAAGGTTGGTTCACTCAGCTCTTGGGTGCTTTGAGTAACCTGACAAATTCAAAAGCAAGTGCAAGAGCCTAGACTACAACATCACTGCTTTAAAGTGAAAACAGTGAAAGTATTGAGAGCTGTTCATCTCAGCAATAACCTCCAAACTGCAGACACTGTCCGTATCACTGCCTATGAAACCACATTTACCTATTTAACCACACTTTAGAAAGTAGAACCAGACTCAGGCATCCAGACAGTGTAACACTTGTAGACTAACATAAACCATCAATGTACAGTGCCAAGGATAACGAGTATAAACCTTCAGTACAAGGGAAGCTTCATATCGCGACGTAGATAAGAAGCAGCTTTGGTGTTTTAAACAACTTTGCAAATAATTACCCTTAAAAGTCACTACATTTAAAAAAAAAAAAAAAGGCATACCAGTCTAAATGGGTTTTCATATTCTGGCCAAACCTGGCTCTTGGATATTGCAACATCTTCCAAAAATCAAAACAGACGTCAGTAGCGCAGACACACAGATAGTAAAAAACCTCTGATTTCTAACAAAAATCAGAGATGCAGAGCAAACATTAAAAAGTCTAAAAAAATGTTAAGCTAAACAACATATTTGTGATCGTTCAAAGAAACTGGTAATAAAAAGGAACAGATCCAGCATACTGAGTGCGTGCACTGAAAGGGGTTAAAAAACCACTGCTCAAAAGAGGTCTGCTTATAAAGTCTGGCACTAAAAAGCTCCTCGTGTACATCATGCTATTACTTAGAGGAAATGTATTTATACAGTGCTGAGAACTGTCTTTACATGAGGTCAGCATGAAGAATGCTGACCACAGTGCCCAAATCTGCTGTTACCAGTCACTCACCAGCGAAATGCAATAGCAGTTACCTCAAGCAAAGGTTTGAATATTACAGAAACAGAGAACGATAGGGCTTGGAAAAGACCTTGGTGGGTTGCACCTAGCCAAAGTTCTCTGCAAAAGCACGTTCCCCTACAGCAGATTACACAAGATCATGTCCCAGGCAGATTTTGAGTGTCTCAGAGAAGGACACTTACAACCTTTTTGAGTGGACTGTTCCAGTGCTGTCATCCTCAAAGCTGACTGGGTTTTACTTATGCTCCAAAACACTTTTTCTTTTAGCATGATACAGATGGCCTCAGATACCCTCCGATTGCCTTGGCCCTATGAGTGCTGCATTAACATTTCTTCTTCAAGCTGTATTACCTGATCCATAAGCAAAAGAACTGTTTGACTCAAAGAACAATGCTAAACTGTGACTACACAAGATTAGTTCATACAACTTGCACAATATAAACAGAAATGTGTTTTTGGGATAAAGAGCTGTGCAGACTGTTACTTAAAATGTCAAATATGGACATGTGACCTCATTATTTTTGGAAGATCTGCCTCCTTCAGTGATGATTTTTGAAGAAATTACAAAAATTTGAATCACACATGTTACATGCATATGGTACCACAATACATGTGACCACATGGGCCAGGAGTGCTCTCTGAAACATAACCGAGGGATGTGATAGGAGGGTCAAGACTTCCCAGAGTGACGATCTGACAGTTTATATGATATAACAATGTGCATGTTCATTCTACTGAAGAAATCTCAGAATCGAACACAAAAACATGCACAATTTCATTTAAAAACCTATTTCAAATATTACTGCAGGCAGTTTGTTTTATGTAAGAAATAGAACAATGGCTTTCTGATCGAGTTGTACATCACTGCTGAAGGACTTATTTCCAAGAGGTATAGTATTAGTATTCCCTTACTAAGCTATATGAGAGTGTCAAGAACTAAAGAGCGTCAGTTTTTTAATGAGAAGATAACAGCCATCGGTGGATAACAGGCTACGTATTTTAGCAATGTTATGACAAATTTGACATGCATTAAATAAATGGTTTCACAAAATGCCAAAACTCACTTTCTCAAGGTAAGAAATGTTTCTACAATAGTTATGCTGTATTTAATGTCTTGTTAATTAAAGCACACAAAATGATTAATGTATCTATGAACCATTCTGTTTAGTGAACATGCATGATGACTTTGACAGCAATAGTGAATGCAGTATTTCAAAAGCTATTGTACATTTTGATGGCTCAAAGAATCAATCTTTGCTGTTCTTTTGGTATTTTCCTGAGCACACACCCTTCAAAGCAGTACTTACCACATCAACAATTTTTTCCACCCATTTTTGCACCTTTCATGCATTTCTGTCTCCCCTTGAATTCCCACTCTGAAGTCAATATACATTACCTGGAGCTTATACCATTCAGTATTGCTCCAGTCCAGAGAAGAACTACTCAAATATCTCTACCCTTTATTCATCCATATCAGAGAAAAGGATTGATAAATATGATGTTTGTTTACCAATAATTATTAAGACATGTATGAAATTATGACACTGAATATCACATCTAGATTTTGAGTTCAGCCCCAAAATGCACTTTATAGTGAAAAGAATGTACAATATCATGATCCACTAGTACTGGCGTGTACATGGATGCCTCCCATTACGCACCTCAGGCAGCAAACCTCCTAAAGTGGGTAGCGTCTGTTGGAAAAAGAGAATGTTAGGCTGCAACACTGAACAGCTGGGCTGGCAAGGGGCACGGAGAGAGCGCTCACGAGGAAGGCTGCCTTGCAGCAGTTGTACTTAACAAGCTAAGTTTTTTACACACTTGAACCATAATTCCCCAATGTCTCGACTTTCACATTACATTATTTATACTTCAGGACATACGTGTGGGATCATTCTAGCACCAGCTACAAATATTAGGAAAACTGAGGATTTTATTATTTTTAATAGTGAACAGAGACACTCGGTACCTGGGGATGTTCTCTTTACTTTATTTTCCAAGTCTTTGAATCTTTATCCAAAGCAATAAATCTTATTTCAAAATGTGTCTACAATTGACAGGTGATACAACACTCATCCTCAGATGTGTAAGGCTTTCATTATACAGAGTACTCTTTCTCTTTACACAAACATTAACATTTAGAATTAATCATACTCTCCTCATAACTGTCCTAAGAAAATGGATGCATAGAAACTAGTGACTTACTATAGAGTTACCTCTTTAGATTTTATCTGCTGACACAGAGGCAAACATTGCTTTTCCTACCTTGTCTCTTAATGTATAAGTGCAAATCTATTTCCTGGATTAGTTTGTATGCTGACATTACTCAAAAAAATTTATTTCATATCTTCCAAAACTATTTTTACATTAAATAGGATTGTAATGCCATTGATCATGCCAAAAATAAATTACTTTAGGCTGGATGAGGTGCTGAGTGGCATGATCTAGATGTTAGATGTTAGGTTTACTGGGTTTATTTGGATTTAGGTTGGACTGGATGATCTTTAAGGTCTTTCTAACCTTATCATTACTGTGATACTGTGATAACGTGATACTAATACAATTACACACTTTGTCAACTAACTACTAAAAACTTCAGATTACTTCTACATGACAATTACTTCTTTTATACTGTATGTCTTCAGATGAGACATAGACTCTACAACCCAGCTTGGGGATAGGGGTGCAGAAGGAGAGAAACACACTATACATTAATATGCACAAACTGAAATAGTTATTAAAACAATTATCCTATTTTAGAACTTGGAAATTTGAATTTGGAAGAGGAATTTGGTCATAGAATATCTGGTGGAAAGAACAGAATGCTTACAAAGGTATCGGGAAATCTTTGCAGGACAAAGTCATACAGTTAGCTAAGGTTAGAAGGGACCACAGGATCACTCAGTTCCGACTCCCCTGCCATGGGCAGGGACACCCCACCCTAGACCTGGCTGGCCAGAGCCCCATCCAGCCCGGCCTTAAACACCTCCAAGGATGGGGCCTCAACCACCTCCCTGGGCAACCCATTCCAGGCTCTCACCACTCTCACAGTTAACTTCCTCCTCACACCCACTCTAAATCTACCCATCTCCAGCTTTGCTCCACTCCCCCTAGTCCTGTCGTTACCTGTTTCTGCCCATAGTTACACAATAACAAGAGAAACAAAGATTCAGATACTAAATACCATATATAACTAATTATGATTTAGATGTGCTAAAACACTTTGAAAATTTATTTTATAAAGATTATTTTCTCCACATTTCCAGCTCTAACACTGTATATTCTAATCAGAAGGAACAATATTAGGACTCCATGTCATGCTGGCTTGAAAGGTCATAACACTGTAGAAAAACACTCTGCTCTACACGCATCAGTTGAAGCTAAAAGTCATCCTGCAGATAAGTTCAGCAGCCAATGCATTAGCAGAAATACTGTTCTGTCATGGCCATACTATAAAGGAAAGTGAAGGCATCTAGTTCTTCTGACAGCTGTCTTGCAGCTACGAGAAAAACTATTTAAAAATCACATTATGTCAATCAAAGAAGGTATTTTGTCATCCATAATACCAGCAGCAAAAATATGTGGAAAAAGTCAAGGCTCAAACAGAGATTATGTCGTTTAAGAACAGCCTCCAAAACTGCTGAACAATGACTGCTATATGGTAACATTCCACAGATACTTTGTGGTGTTGTTCAATGTGTCTTAATAAAGAGGTAAAGAATTACATGGCAAAATCAAGTACTTCTGATTCAACAGGTCAACCTTAGTTCATTTAATTTGTCTAAGCCAGTTTGCCTTACATCTTGAAGCCATTCAATTTATGCATCCACAGGCAACAACAGTAGAGCCCAAGACACTTGATTTGCAACCTAAAATGAACTTGGCCTGTTGCAGAGAATATTACACAGTGGCCAAGAAATACAAAAGAATTGGAAAACAATTTTGAAAATAAAAAACATGTTCAACTCCAATGGGAGAGGATGTAAAGGCTAAGTTAGTTAGGGAGTTGTGATGAGTTGACAGCAGGCAACTAGATAGAACTTAAAATGATGGAACGGTTGCCATTTCAGTTTATCAGCATGTTATTATTTTAACATTGAACTGTGTTTGATGAACAGATAATTAGTTAGGAAGATACATTTTCCTCCAGGGCAATTATTAATTTCCTTCTGACTTCAAAGAAATGAAAAAGCTCCTAGTGTAGATAAGCACACTATTACATTCCAAGACTGTCTGAGATGCTCAGAGAACTGAACCTGCATTATGATATGCAGTGAAAAGGAAAAAAATGGTTTGGTTTGGTTTTTTAAATCTGTTTCAGTTGCTAAGTCATTACTTAATATTCAACAAACAGATTTAAA
>VXBP01008659.1:184112-214487 GCA_013400115.1 Rhinopomastus cyanomelas
ACGCCCCCCCCCCCCCCCCCGCGAGCACACATGTGCAAGTGTGCGGTTTCAGTCGGGCTTTTTGACAGGGGTATCTTTGTTCAAAAACTCAAAAGAAGGCTACTACTGAGCCTCAAAGGACTGAGTTGTACATCAGGATGCTTACACACTAGACTAACTTTCTGCACTCCATGTTGAGCTTTGATTCAACACTGTTAAATTTTATCTCTACTATTACAAAACAGAAGAATTATTTTAGGATTAAAACTGGAAAGGGGTTTAAGAAAGCTCACTTCTCATCAAGCAGCTGCTAATTCCCTTTGCTTCTCTCTCACCTCTGCTTTCATACGTAACGTTTACCTACCTCACAGGAAAACAGTACGACTAAAACACGTTATCAGACGTGGAGGAAATATCTGATGAACCACACTGCAGCTGTAACACAGCCAGTGGCTATTCCATCTAATCGCTCTGAACACCGATTGTCAAAGAGAAATGTTGTATTGTATTTTCTACTTCAATTCTGGGTTCCTTTCCGTCAGCATCTCAACACGCTAGCTATAGTTACACAAACACGTAGAGTTACAGACGCACATGGCACATATCTTCGCTAAAATGTTGTATATACTCTGTATATTTTTGACATGTCTAAATAGAACCAGGTACAAATGAAAGATTATTGAACATTCATGTTCTTGCACAACAAAATGCCTAAACACCCCAAACAGGACACATCTGTTTTGTAACTCAATTAGCTAGCCATTTCTATTTTAAAATTCAACTTAAGAGTATTTTACATTAGGTATGTACAAACAACTGTACACTATTATCTCTGCAAATTCTATACCTATTTTACATGTAATGAATTACCTCCTCTATATACATTCTATTTTTATATAAATAGTATTTATCATAGAATCGTAGAATCATTAGGGATTGGAAGGGACCTCGAAAGATCATCTCGAGTCCAATCCCCCTGCCACAGCAGGACCACCCAGATCAAATCATACAGTCACTCAGGGTTAGAAGGGACCACAGGATCATCCAGTTCCAACACCTCCAGGGATGGGGTCCCAACCACCTCCCTGGGCAACCCATTCCAGGCTCTCACCACTCTCACGAAGAACTTCCTCCTCACATCCACTCTAAATCTACCCATCTCCAGCTTTGCTCCATTCCCCCTAGTCCTGTTGCTACCTGACACCCTAAAAAGCCCCTCCCAGCCTTTTTGTTGGCCCCCTTCAGATACTGCTTTAATCCTTTTTTTTTAAAAAGGTCTAAGCATCTTCATGAGACAATTAAAAAGGCAAATTCAATCACAAGATAAAAAAAATAAGTGAGTTGGTCCAAACTTTTTATCATGACAACCAGGGTGTCCCAGAGCACCAAACAATGAAGCTGAACCCAAGAATATGGACTTGATTTAAAATTTTATTTCTTTCGCTTTTGTTTTCAATATTATACCAGACCCTCTCCATCTGAAATAAACTGGTTACTTTGGATAAAGTGAGAACTGACATATTGTGATGCTTATATCATAATTAGAGTACCTTATGTTTTACAGTTTATTCCATAATTTTCTTTTTATTTCACAATTAACAGCTCTGCTTAAAGTTTTTAAAAAACAGTGTCAGAAATTAAGTAATAAATGAATTAATTCCACATAAAAGACAGGAATCATAGAATCATAGAATCATTAGGGATTGGAAGGGACCTCGAAAGATCATCTAGTCCAATCCCCCTGCCACAGCAGGATCACCTAGACCAAGTGAATCATTATATGTTATGACACACATATTTATTAAACAGTAGGCTCTTATTGTTTGATATGTCACTACCCAAGGCTGTATCAATTTTGGTGGGAAATAGAAAAATCTGATTATTTTTCTACAAGCATGTATTAAGAATTACAACATTCTATGTGTTCATCAACTGAGGGGGCAAAGTAAAGGAAGAGCAAAAAACAAATGCTTGAAAAGGTATATTAGCATTTCCCCCCCTTTTCTCCTTTACAAAGAGGTGGGGGCAAAGCTGTATCACAAGGAGAGACCAACCTTTTATTCACTACTCACTCATCTCATTCCAATACCCATTTTTAAACTTGGTTATGATCTAATTCTCTACTCTTGCTAGGCCAGGATTAAATTGAGTTAAAGATTTTTAAACTCACTGCCAGTCAACCTTATCATGAACTTTCATTATGTGCATGTAATTAATTGAGTCCAATGAACAATATCAGCACTGAGTTATAGACTTTTGCCCCCACCATATAATTAGAATATAATTACCCACAGGATATCAGAATGATGCAAAACCTTTCCTCTAAATGCGCCCTCATTAGGAAACAAGTCTCAATGTACATTTATTCAATCAGTATGAATTAATTAAAACGTTACCGAAATAAAAGACAGTAACATTAAAGCGTATCTGACATCTATTAAAAGACTATCACTTGAGATCTGCACACACAGCCCATAAAAAAACTCATTTAACTTGAACAAAAAAATTCACTGTACAATAAACCTTACGTACAGTAAACAGAAAAGCAAAATGGACTAATTTTAAAGCTGACAGGCTACATTCTACCAAAACAAGCACTGTGGTGAGAAACAAAACATCTTTATATGGCACTGAATCTACGCAGATGCATGATTCTTTCTCGATATACACAGTAGATCATATATATGCGTGACTTTCCCCATGGTTTCTTTTTCAGCTGATAATCTCATTCTCCTGTTTAGGGAGATGTTCCATTTTGTGCAGTTTTGAAGATGGAAGCTGTCTTATCTAACTGGGACCAACAACCTGACTTCCAGTATTTAGATTTTCTCTCCCTGCATTAGAAGGGACAGTATGAGAGGATCATGCCAGTCACTCTCAGAGGAATGTCTCATCTCTAAAAAGACTCCAAGCTAATTTGGAATAATCCCCTCAGCTATGTTTAGGGGGAGGAGAAATGTCACCCTTTCTCATAGTGCAGTCAGGAAGTGTGAGGGTTTTAATTTACCCTTCACACATATAACACTGATTTTGGATGTCAGTGGACACCTAGGAAATGAAAAAAACAAAGAGACCAAATGGGCCAAAACAACAAATGGCAGATAGAGACCCGTTTGGTAGCTCTGGTACAACACATTGGTGCTGTGAAATGCAGTTTATGAAAAGTTATTTATCTCTGTGACGAGCTGAGGCTGGACTTCACAAGAACTGAAGAGGTGAGACATGCTAATGAAAAAGGTAAAAATATGAATGTCCGTAATTCCATGAAAAATGAGAAAGGATTTAGCCTGTATTTTTGAAGGCAAGCTTATGAGAAGGCACCTTGACATGAACTCTGGCATGGTGGCTTTCTGAAAGAAGCCTGGACCTTCAAAGTTACAGACAGAAGGAAGAGTCAAAACTTCTTGGAGACTGGAGATACAAGGTTTTGCAGCTTGCTATTTCCCACAACTTCTATAAATTTGTTCTATGGGAAGAGATACATTCTTCTATGATACCTCAAAATGTTCAAGAATAAAGTTGGTATAGAAAGCATCGTGGTTGTCTGCTGAGGTTTAGATTGGATGTTAGAAGGAAATTCTTTACTGAGAGGATGGTTAGGTACTGGAATGGATTGCCCAGGGAGGTGGTGGTGTCACCATCCCTGGAGGCGTTTAAGGAACGAGTGGACGCGGCGCTTAGGGATATGGTCTAGCGGTTAGACACTAGGAGAAAAGGTTGGACTTGATGACCCCCAGCCATGATGAGTCTATGATTCTATGATTCTTCTCCCTTACTTTCACATACACATATGACATTAGAAAAACTTTATTGCTCAGCTGACCACTGAAGTCTAAGTCTTAGCCGATAAACTCCTACATTCTGTATAAGATTTGATAGGCCTGAACACGTATTTCTATTAGGAGAAACATTAATGCAGCTTTAGACCTTTCTGACATGGAAACAGTCACTGTTGTGGTACCATTATTGCAATTGCTGGTTTCACAGACACTGAAGTACTAAATTCCTCAAAATGAATCCCGGTAAAAGGAAATGGGAGACGCTAATTAAAAAAATACTAACATAAATAATACGTACACTGCAATCAATTGTACCTAGAAGGATTCCTATTAGCCACTCACTGATGCATTACTCGTAACGGAAGTATGCATAACGTAAGGATTTTAATGCACTTTTGAGCACACAGCTAGATGAAGACATATACTACAAAATTACACCGTTTCCATCAAATCACAGTAAAGTATATTTTTCATTTTTTGCAGTAAGCATCATGCTGAAATGCATGTTTTATGTCCCATTACTAGTAGGTAGTACTGAAACAAAATCCTGATGCATGAAAACATATTTACTTCTGCTCATGCCTTCAACATTTGAAGATAAAGAAATCTGTTCAAGGATGATTTGACTCTAGAGTGGTTTTGTATATCCTCTAAACAACTTAACAAAGCCCAAATTGTGGAATTAAAATCTTAATTCCTTTATGTCTCTTCCTCTCCTAAAAAGGAAATGCAGTTACACAAACGTAATTGAAGATGAGATTTCATGCTGAGGCATTACTCAGTTTATAAGAATGGCAAACAATAAGTAACAATAAAATGAAAGCAGTCCAATAGCAAATTCTTAATTTCTGCAAGCTCACTTTAAAATTATGACATAAAATCCTGAAAATTAAATAATGCCATGCAGAACGTAATCATCCAACAAACTTAAAATAACATTTTAGTAGTCCCCCAGGTAACATCAAAATACTATTACAAGCTATAAAACTACTACTCTCAGGGCTTGAAACAGTATTGAAAAAGAATTCCTAAACATTAAAGCCAGTTTTCCATTGTTTTACCTTCATTGACAGCAAAGGAATATTCCCAGTTTACTCAAGTAGAACGGCCAAAGACTAGTATCTACTCCTTAGCAGATTTATAAACAAACAGCCAAAAAGATCAATCAGAAAATAAATAATTTACAGCAGGGATGCTTAATGATAAGAAACTGGTTTAAGATTAGAAGGTATATTTTATTGGTTTTCCTCCTTGCAATAAATCATTCTGTCTTAGGTTCAAGCGTATCTTACTCTTATGAAATATATTTCGAGTAAGAAGACCACATATCTGTTCCTTTATTAATATGATGGTGCTATGACTTTCATCAGCATAAGCCATCCAATTTAATATATGGATGCGTAAGTTAATTCTTAAGCTCTTTTTTCATAACAAACTGGTCAGCTCTTTTCCCTACAACCTACACATCACATGGATTTTTATTTTCATTGAACTGAGTTATTGTTCTTTTTGAACAGAGAAATTTACTGTCCGAGACAGCAGAATAAAATACACCATAATGTTGATGCATCGCTTACTGCAAGACCACTGTCATCATCCTAGGTAACCTCCGGATCAGAGCCCTCAGCATTGCAGATCTACAATGTGCATCCCAAGCAAAAGCTTCATTCATAAGAATAACTTCATTATTCTGGGAAGTTGGATCTATAAAAGATGTAAAATGTAGAAGTGTTCTGCCTATACAGTTTCTGGTAAGTACAGTCTGAGTAAGTGATAAAACCTGAGTCAGCTTCAGTTATAATATGCCCTACAGAAAGATCACTCACACGTAGGAAAATGCAAAGCACAGTGGGCAAAGCACACTTCTGCCTATAAAACCATCAGCCAGGTCTGCCCACTGTGTTCAAGGCTCACGCAGTTGTGTGAATTTAACACAATTAGTTATTAAAAACTGGGGCAGTCAGTCCCCAGGATAGCTTCAGTTGTTACTTATGACAAAGGATTGCATCTGAAATAAACACATGGACAACTTACCAACACTACCGGGCAGATTGATGTGGGTGGTAAAATATGGTCCTTCAAAGGTCCACAGTCACATTCAGGTTTTAGATGAGAAGCACATTTGTTATGCAACTATGGGAAGACAGAAAATGAAGTGTCAACTTGGGCATTTTAGTCCTACTGTCTAAGACAACAGGCATCCTAGAGCATAGTGAATGTAATCTATTATTACTAAACTACTACATTGAAAAAAAACCCTACAATGTGGTGGAAAGTAGGATTGAGAAAACCAACAAGTCCTTGCTATCGAAGCAAAGAACCATGGATTAAATTATTTTCCTGTTTGGAAAGTGCACGTGTGGTCCAGAACACAAAATGAGAACAACGTGTGGCACAGCCGTACTGTCAGTACAGCATTACTGGTGTTCAAAACCTTCCCTTTGAAAGCAAGTTACTTTCACTTCCGTTCTACTCATAGCGGGCAACCTGGGTTAATTCAGGGCAGCCTTTGGCAGCACTACTGGCGTAGCTCTGCTTCTTACCTGAAGCTGATATAGTTATTACTGATTCAATTGCGATGCCGCAACACCTATGCACTGCATATGCAATATCTAGGTATATGGAGGATGCAGGAATATCGAAGACTTTTAAGCTATATGGGTGAAATTTTGATCTTGATTGAATCATATTGAATCAGACTTTCACCGACTGCTGAGGAACCTCAATTTGTCTCTTTTTTTCTACTTTAGCATTCACCCAGTTTTCCGGAAAGAAGAGTTCTACTCTGAAAACACGGAAACAACTATTCTTGGCTTTGCAGACTGAAGAGCATTGATTTCTGCGTGGCTAAAAAGGTGGAAGGGGAAAATGTGTACACAAATAAAATGCCAACAAATAATTATATATTTTGGGAAATATTTTGCATAATTGCATATTCTTGTTGATATCTTGGGATTTAACTCAATTCAAATGTCTCTAAATGGAGTATTTCAACATACGTATCCCGCTGCACAGTACAAAGGTACCATTGTGTCTCTGGGTAATACAAAGCTTTCAGAATTAGAAGGTACATTTCACAACATTATTAGAGACATCTGCAACAAAATAAAGCTTCATATTGTGAAATTTGGTGTAAGATCATTATTTTGGACTGATGATTTGAAAAATCTTTTCCGACCTATATGATTGCATAATTCTATTTCCGCATTGGTAAATGGTGCCCGAAGTTTTTCAGGTAACATGCATCTCTCACATGGAGCATTTAATTTTTTGAGAATATGTGTGTATTTGCATTTTGAATTATGATCAGGATAATAAATATCATCAATTTTGAAGTAAAAATCTTACTTAACAAGTGATTTAACCAGTATATATTAGTTCAACAAGTTCAATAGCTATTATAAAACCTGTAGTTCAATGTCTGCATTTGTAAATCAAATTTTTCTAATGACACTCATTTTCCATTAGAAGATTTAACTACATCAATATGAACTCTATTAAAACTACAAATAAAATTGCACCGGTTTGCTGATGTATATAAGCTTTACCTCTAATACGGTCTTAATGAAGTTATCTGGTACAGTTAATGTTGACATAACATTTCTGAATTCTGATTTGAATGACACCTAATATTAGCCTTGTCCATACTAATTTATATTGCAAAGTTACCTTTTCAGGCAGTTACTTAGCAACAGAAAATAAAAGTCTAACGAGTTTCGATTTGCTCTGAGTATTAAAGCCTTATTGTGAGAGTATTTTTGTAGCCCTTTAATCTAAATCATTTGTCATGCTAATTCACTCAGCCTCAGTAGAAAGGCTACTCACACAATAATTAATGCACACCAGGCCATGTTACATCAAATAAAAGTATCTTCACACATTCAGTGGTAATTAGGAGCTTTGCTACTCAGTGGCATGCAAACTTATCTATGAAAAAATAGCTTAATCTTCTTATTAGTCTCTGCTGATCTTTGACAACAGAATTGGCACATAGCAGGCAACACAAACGGTAGAAGATTTGCAGCTTTAATGAGAATAGCACACTGACACATGAAAAAAAAATAACATGCATGTCTTCTCAAACAAAATGTTTTCTTTGATTTTAAATATATTTCTCCAATATTTCATTAACTCAAACCTAGCTTGTGTAGAGTACTACCTCCCTGACAACCAGATGCTTACGAAGTAGGAAGAAGCATGCTCGCAGGAGAGAAAATGGATTAAAAAACATTCACAAGACTGGGGTAGATAACTACAGAGCATACTGAAGAATCATGGGCTTAGCTGAGAACTTAGTTTAACAACTCTTCTTAGTGAAAAGTATCTCTACAGTTCAGGATTTCATTCAGTTATTTTATATTGGAAGTGACCTCATTAAATTGTAAGAAGAGATATTTGAAATTCATGACAGAGGCTTAGAATTAGGTGTGTGACAACTGGCATTCTCTTTTATTACAAAAACATGTCAACAACAAGCCCTACATGTGGTGTTGCACAAGGAGTTGAAAACATATGAAGGATATTATGCTAATTATCTGAATTCAGAATATCCATTCAAAAACCATATATCTCTTAGAAATGTAAACCATTTTTTGCAGTAAGTAGGAAATCTGTGATAATTAGCAAAAGAAGTTTGATAACTAGGAAAGGTTTTTTTTGCAAAAGAACTTGAATAGATTTAATTTTTTTCCATAAACCTTAAAAGTAAAAAAAAAAAATCACTGAAGTGACTAATTTCAACTTGAAGCCACAAAAGTAAATAAAATTTATTTATTTTCAAAAAACATCATTACTTTTACAGAATGTAAAACTTTAAATTACCAATGGAAATAAAATTGCAAACTTCAGTGCCAATATTGATTTTCTATTTTATCTGTCAAGAAAAAAAAAAGGGAGCCTGTTTTTAACTGCTATTTGAGAGGCATCTAAGCATTTAGATATTCAACCAAGCACCTAAGATATGTTCTGACAAATTTAGCCTCTTCCTTCACAGTGGTTTCAATGACAAATTATTGGTAGTAATAATTGGTAATTCCTCAGTGAATATCAACCTCTAAATCCTGATGTGTATCTTCGAGAAGCAAAAGACCTTTACAAATCTTGTGCTAATTCACAGGAAGTAATGGGAAGATCACTTTTCTGAGGAGCTACAAAATTAGCAAATTCCTTTAAGAGGAAGTCTCACAAAATATGTATTTCTTGAATGACGTACACACACTATGGACATACAGACACTTCTATATTTAAAGTAGAAGATACTAACTATCTACACACAATTAGGCATTGCCTCAATTAATTATCTGCATGCAAAAATTTTGGATTGGACATTTTATTCTCTACATAAATTATCCAAATTTTGACAGCAATCTGGACTACATATTTGCTTTCCTCTAAAATATTGTTGTTTAAGTTGTCATAACAGTGTATCACTGAAAGTACTCTGGAACTATTTTCATTGAAGATGTTTCTTGGGTTCTGCATTCTTGTGTAAAGAAAATATCATAAAACACCTGAATTTTATGTGAAAATAAACATTCTCAAATGCTTTAGTCTCATTATTTTAAACGCTAAACAAATAACTGCTCTTCCGTGACAATAATAATGTTATCAGCAAAATAGCAAGAGATGTAAAGGAGGGCTGAAGGCATGTCTCACCGTTTAGATTTGAACCCTGCCCTAGCTACAAACAGAAATACTGGCACTGCTCCCTCTAGCATGAAGATCTCACTTATCAGGGCAGTGTTCCTTGAATGTCATTAGTTCCAGTTACTGGTTCCTGCTGAACAAGGAGCACAAGAGGCTGGGTATATTTGACTTTGTGCACAGATTAGTATAGTATCAAAATGCCTTTGCTATTATTCCCAGACATGTGAACTCACTATCCTACCAACTGTCCTCAGTTTCAGTTGCCTGGCAAGTTTAGGATTTTGCCCGAGTGTCACAGTGACAGCGTCACAGTGACCTTGACTTTCTTTAGCACTGAAAACCCTTTTATACCTAATGCAAATTGGCAGTTCTGCTCTTTGGAGTGGCACGTACTACTTCCCTTCTGTAGCAGAGTACAGCTCCACGTGTGTTCGCTTGCAGTAGTTAAGGGCTCCTATGAACATCCTGCATGCACTGGTCCTTAAACATACACTACCCACTCCTGATGACAAAACTGAACAAGACCTCTGAACCACGAGGCTATAAAAAATGCTACTCAGAATTCTGTCTCTCTAACCTGTGCTGGATATTTCACTAGAGTATACTCACTGTGATCTGACACCAAACACAGTGAAGTCCAGTCAAGCCTTGGTAACATTTTATAGTCTTGTGACACTTATCACATTTTGTTGGACAATTTCCTTCTACCCAGAAATGGTGCATTACCTGCAAGAGAAAAGCAGGGATATACATAGAGTGACTAAATTCACAGGTACATGGCGAAGTTAATGCTACCCCAAACTTACATCAGTGTTCTTTTTGGACTTCACATATGTTTTGATGCAAGATGCAGGAGCTCTTGACACACAGCGCTCATGGACGGTGTACTTGCAAACTGAAAAAAACCACATTAGTCGACGTTGAGGCAACGGTGCTTCTGACTCCATTTTTATCAAACAAGTAATGTGACCAGCATGGCATTTCCATATCATCAGTCCATTCAGTGATAACTCGAGCTAAACTGCTTTTTTTCCATGGAATACAAAAGGCCAATTAGAACAGGAAATATTATGCAAGTGAGAAATCCAAGAAAGCACTATCATTGCATAACAGGAAATGCTTAATTAAATCAGAGCTCACTAATTCTTTTCACAATCATTCCCAAATGACAAAAATATTAAATACGAATTGATGGCTGCTAAATGGTTTGGTCTTATTGCTAGTAGAAAGAAATCTGTATTTTACAAACCACAGGCACAAGAGCAGCTGGCAAGCACAAAAATAAAAGGCAATGAATTTATGTTGTTCCTTCTACTGATTTATGTATCTTAAATGCCTGATTAGTCCATTTTCAGACAGCGATTGTTTTCCTGTGTTCTATGTGACCTCCCCTACTTTAACTTGCACTTTCCCCCATGTCATCTCCTGAGCAGCTCCTTTTTCCCAACCCCTCCACACCAATTTAGGCGTTGACCAGGTCTGTAAAGACCACTCTAGCAGCATTCAGAAAACACACAGAAGTCAGGGGATGATGCAAAATGACTTCAGCTACGCAAGTGTGCCTAGATGAGGCTATACTGTTACAGCTTATACCCACATTCAGTAGAGTCAACTATTAAAAACCTGAGAATGAATTTCTCCCTGCATGGTATGTGTCTCACACTTTTGACCTCAAGAGCAATTAAGCGCAAAGTACTTCTAAACACCTTGCTTGCACCTATTACACAAACCCAGTGGGAGGCGCAGCCATTAATCAGACAAACCACAGGGAGTAACATTGTTGATTGGACCATGGAGGGCTGGTGAGGCCCCCCTGCAGTTCCCTTTTTTTTTCTTTTTTCCTCCCACACAATCTAAAATGCAAATAATGAAATCTATAGCAACGCTTGGAAAATGCGTCGGAGAAAAAGCTTTGTGAGGTGAGGAAAGAGCATCACTTTTTGCAGTAGACTCACACCCCTTGCTGCACGAAGTAACTGAAAGGAGCATGAGGATGTTATTCAGATACTCTGTGACCACTGTCCTCACCAAACAAATGTCAAGCAAATGAAAAATTAAAATTTTAAAGAGATACGGATGTTCTCAAACTGGTCACTCAGCACGGTTTACATTGCTTAACTTGTCAATGCATTTCTGGTAACTACTGAAAACAATCGACATCATTTGCTAAATAAAATCTCTTTCAAACACGTATGGGCCTCCTGTGCCTTCATAAGGATTAACTTTACAGTGGTCTGACATACAAAAATACTAACATCTTAATATCAAATAGTAAATGTATTATTTTTTACATATATTCCACTTTCCATCATCAGCATTTACTTATCTGAAGTTATGCAGTTCTTATTTGTTTGAATTTTAATAAAAGTGTCTCTCTCATTCCAAGGTCTTGTGAATGAAATTGAACAATGTGAAAATGCATACATAGAGGAGCTACGTTTGAGTTATGCTTTAGAAAGATCCCTGGCCCTCAGAGGAGAGGGAAATGGTTGATTCCAAAATGCTCACTCATTCAGACTGATCTAAAATTAAATCAGTAAAATCAACAGAAAGGTCCTGATCAGCTATGATGGGCTATCTTTCACACCAAAAATCGGGAAAGTAGGTGACACTACAATGTGATTCATTTATCAAAAATAACAAGGAAAGGTGACTTGATACCATCATGAGAAGAATACAGTGGATACTAAAGATTTCATTAATCTAATGGACCAGGGCTTAACGTGAACCAATCACTGGAACCATCTCCCAGAAACACATTCAAATCAGCAAATAGCTCTTAAAAAAGATGATTAATCATTGGAATACACTGCAAAAGAAAGATATGGACATCCATCGCTTGAAGCACTTCAACGAAGACGAGGAATCTTTTGACAAGACTTGGTTTCTCAACATGTGGGTTATGAGCTAGTCAAACAGAGATTATTAGTGAATACCTAGATCCAGTGAAGGTCAACCTAGATGCTACAGTTTTTCTTCATTCCTATATCTTAAAATCTGTATCAAATTATTAGTGAATGGATGGCAAGTCTGAGATTTATGATTACAAACCAACTAAAACACACAACACAAAAAAAGTGTTACAGACACTTGATTTCTGCAAAACTTGAATGTTGACCTTCACAATTAAGAAAATAAGAATTCTGAGGAAATAAGGCATTTATGTTACCCAATTTGACATTTATTACACAATATGATTAAGTATTAATAAATATGGAAGAAGATGAAGAAAACTGCAAGGTTGAAACTCAGATATGCTACTTGCTAAGGAAAAAAAAAAAGGCATATTCCAAAGGGAACTAATACTGCGACCTAATATAATACAGAAAACTCCTTTAAAACCATTTTTGAAAGTCCACAATTAAACCTTGAGCATTCAAGCACCATGGTGGACACACCACCACTGTGCTGACCATAGTTTTGTACTGGGAAGCTACTAGTTCTACAGGGTGGACACTATTTTTAGGAATAGATACGTATGCAAACAGACACTGAAATAGTTATACTCACAAGAACAGCAGAGACCCTGCTTGCCTACTCCGATCAGCATGTTCAAACAAAGATTACAGTAGGCAGGCTTGTTAAAGTGTTTCAGTCTCCATACATGCTGCCCATCATCTTTCACATTCTACATAGGACATAAAAGAAACAGATTTCACTTAATAAAATAAACTATGAAATATTTAAGTGCCAATGAAATTGGAGGTTGACTCAAGAACATAAAAGGCAAGCTGCTTCTTCATACTGTGCACCAGATCACAAGAATAATCATTCTAAATACACAGGCAATGACATAATAAAAAATTCTTCAGAAGATCACGGACATCCATGTGTTTCAAAAATGACTCAGAAAAATACATGAGGCCGCTGTCACCAGTACAACACCATGAGAGCAATAAATTAAACTGCAACCAGCATTACAGCTAATTAAAATTTGCTCTACACTAATTCTATAAATAAATTTACCGCAGGCTACAAGGTAACACCCCCCCCCAACAAGCAGTAGGAAGGACATTTTTAAAGAACAGAACATTAGAATTAGGGACATGTATCAGCACATGTGAAGGGGGAAATATAAGCACACCACAGTAATATCTATTGCCAGCTTTAATTTATCTTAATCTACTGCCAATAGTGTGTCAGTAAGCAGGTATTTAAGCACAAGATTTACATCCTGGACCTCTTAAAAAAATTGAATTCCTTGTAAGTCAGCCCACTTTTTTCAGTTAGCTGTATCAACACTACATGTAAATTCTGATTTAATGGAATAATCAGCACTTACAACTCACGGGCCCACTGTAACTTGCAATTAAAATATTATGAAATTATTTATGTTTCTGAAAGCAACCTTTCAGCTGCACGATTCCCCTCTTCCTTCTTAATGGAGTCATTCTGATACCTCACTGTTATTAGAAGGTTTTTAAAATGATGTGCACTGGGCACAGTGTGCATTTATTCCATAAATTCAGGTTCCTTGGCAAGTATGGCCATCAGACCTTTTTCTCTTTGCAATCATCAGAGGTTTTTACTTTTTAAAAATTAACCCAATAACTTGATTTTTTTTCAGTTTTATTTTTTTCCTGCAAATACAACGTCCAGTGATAAAGTCTATCAGCTGGAAATGGACTGCAGTAGTGTGATTCTTCACTGGGAATTACTGAAACACTGCAGTCTTCTTAGTCATTTGATTACCAAAAAGACACTGCCACATAGCCACAATACAGGCATCAACCTCTCGCTCTCAGAAGCCACATCAGCAGTTGGTTCTCACATAGTTTCTGATTTCTCACATCAAACTACTACTACAAATTGTAATCATGTACATAAAATATTCCTGACTAGATCTTCAGTATCATCCTTCTCACTAGTAATGACAGTAAAAGTAATTTAATGGACATAAATTTGAATAAAAATTCAGTCTGGTTTCATAGGAGCATACACTTCCTGTGTTCTGTCCTTAAAAAACAGTATTGCTCTACTCTAACAATTACCTATTAATAACAAGTCAAAGATGATGAAAATGAAGACTTATTCCCCCTTGGGGCTGGGGAGGGGAAATCCTGAAGAAATATCAGCATTCCAAGGAATTGAGGATGTTCGGTTCAAAGCTTAAACCCAACTTTCCCAAACTCAAAATTCCTACAAATTACCCAGGAACAAAAGGAACTGCAATCAGCGGGAAGATTTTTTTTTCTCTACTGAGATATCAGGATCAGAGCCTAGGTGGAAGGCTCTCGGTAGTACCAACAGGAGTTCTAATGACATCTCTGACAGCTGGACACCGTCAGGGTCCTTTCTGGAGAAAGAGCAGAAGAGATGCCTAATGTGGGATTCTTGGACTGGCAAAGAGTGTGGAAGTTTTCCAATTTCCCCTGAAGAAGCAGAAATAGATTGTGCAGCTGTGGAGCACTAGAAGCCCGTCAAGCTTGCTCTTGACTGGCAGCTGAAGAGGATGTATTTCATTGAATGGATGTCTGTAAATTCTATTTTTCTTTCCATACTACTCTCACGTTCCAAACACTCCGAAGTATTGTTAAATGACAATACAGTATCTGAGTTTCAAGTCTTCTGGAAGCAGACAGTTATTCACTAGACAATAAAGATCGCAAACCCTTGTGAGAAAACACACGTACATTTCCACGTACACAAGGTACATTTTCATTTCAGCAGTTCTTAGGTCATGAGCAGATATAGTCATAAAGCACAAGCACTTAAAATGCAATCCAACCAGCTTTCCTCAGCAAAATATTTGCTATTTATGAAAATTAACAGAAATTTTTAATTATGCATAAACTTGCCAATTTTCCACATTAGTTTTGCATTTTTTTTTAATTTCTATTTATTTTTTTAAGAATGGCTGTTACATGTGAATATGTTGCTTCTTATTTGAACAGAACATATGGACTAACTTAGCTGGCATTTTCCTTATCAGAGAAACAAACAAGTCTTGATGTGGGTGTTCTGCCAATTAAAAGACTTAAGCACGTTACAGACTGCAGCCGATGCACATCCATTACATAAACACAATGCACTTTTGGAAAATGGCAAATTAAGTTTTTGCTTTTGTGCACCGCCAAAGAACAAGCCATAAAATGCTGCATATGATTATGTACACACATAGCTTTTTAAAATACTGCCAAGGAAAATACACGACATAATGTGAAACAAAGTCCCCTCGATGCAAGTCTGTAAGTATGAATAAACTCCACAGCTCTGACACACGAGTGCATTTACTGACACCCTCATTTTGCTTCCATATCCTGAGAACGAATTTAAAAAGAAATAGTCGTTAAGAAGATCTCAAAGCAGGGCAGGTACAGTAACAATCTCTTCCTCACTTCATTATCCTGAACTGAAAATGAAGCCTCCATATGCCACACACACCCTTTAGCACATAATGAGAACAGGAACATTTATTTTGTTAACAACGGTTTTCGGAACTTTTGGTCCTGACCCTTCTACCATGGGTTTGCTTGCTAAAACGATCTGACTTTAAAATGCAAATAACCATGAGAAAGCCAGCCCTAGAAATAAATTGTTATGCAGTCACAGAATTTAGCTGCACATCCCTAATCTGGGTTTAAAATTAATTTACCTCAGTGTTTTAGATACTTGTATATAAAGGCAGCCAAAGGGTTCAAACACAAAACTCAAGATTCTGAGACTTAAAATGGTAACATAATTCTTGGTAACTTTTCATTCCAGCAAGTATTTTCTCCCACAGCAGCAGAAACACCATCATGCTCAGCCTTCTCTATAAGAACAGTCAGTAAGAAGCAACAAAGAAAGAGTTAGCAAGTCTGCCAAATTATTCTTTTGCTACCTACTGCTATTTTGTTTTCATTTTCTTTAAAAACTTTTACAAAACTGGGTACATTTTAATGACTGATCTCTGGGTATTGTTCAGGCAGTGGGAAGGTGAGAAGAGTGTCCATTAAACCACACAGCAGTTCATTTTACCTCATACACAGTTATGTTCCACATTCGTTTGGTGGTTCACAGCAAAGAATTCATGCCAGGTTTTGTTTTGTTCAATTTGGTTTGGGGATAAGGGGTTCTACCTCTGTTCTGGTTCAAAGTAAGAAGCAACCTCACCTAGACACACGCTATCCAGGAGGAATACTAACTCTGAGATATCTTAAGTGTGCCCATGTGCCTTGATCCACGCGTTCACCACTGTACCTGAGCATCCAAAAATGCTGTAAGCATCAATATACACACGAGAATGTGCCAGCATGGACAAGAGACCACAGAAAGGGAAAACAAATTGTGCCATCAAGCTTCATCAATAGCCACACTGCAAAGTTTCCCTGTCCCTAATCTGGTAAGTCACCTCTAAACTGCAAAGACTGCAATGCTGCAGAAATCACATTTCCAGTAGCGGTAAATGCACGTGCCTGCATTTACCTTGCACCTTAGACACCAAACAGTTTAAAGTCACTCCTGGCTTCTGAGGTTTTTACCAACCTAGAGGCAAAAGGAAGAGCAGGAGTGCAGTAAGGAAAAGGTATCTGCAAACTTCCTGCAAAGAAGCAGGAGCTCGAACAGGAGAAAACGAGACAGAGCCGTCAGGAGCAGCAACTCGCAGCTGCTGAGCGGGTCCCGCTGCGAGGTCTCGCAACGCGTTGCCATCACCCCCTCTGCTGGCAGCGCCCTGAAATGACACCGCTGAAACGGCTCCCGCTGCCGCCGGGCCGATCTGCTTCCCGGCTGCTAAGGAGCTGGCACAAAGAGAGGGGGGCACTACTGCTTCTGCCTGGGGTCTTGGTTTTGCTCTGTGTACGCACGGAAGTGGCAGGTGGCTCACTGGCACCCCGGGCTTTCCGGACGCTCACCTGCCAGACTTTAGACAGGACTTACAGAAGTACCAGTGGGGGCAACGAAAGGCCAGATGAAATGCCTTCCTCAACAGAGGCCAGACATTCACTCCCATAACACTGCCTACAAAAGGGCCATTCCAGACTTCAGCCGGAGTGGGACTCTTCGCGGCACAAGAGGTCCCACACCGGTTTTACAAACGTTTGCCCAGTCTCAAGTCTGGTTTCACTCGGAGCTCAAGCAGCAAGCCCACAGGAGTGCATCACACAGTGTAAGCAGCAGTTGCCCACGTGTGGATTTGCACTCAAGTACACTATTGCACATTTAATAAAAAAGGTTTAAATTCTTTGAGTGCAATATTTGCTGCTGGAAGATCCAAAATAAAACTGCAATAACACTGCAGGAGTACTTCCTTCTGATTTAATTAAAACACAGTCACACTTCAATACAAAAGGTTTGTCCCACTGAGGTTTACCCTTAGTTAAAAGGTGAAGGAGGTGGGGAATTACAACTGGTTACTTACAAGAAAGGCAGAACGGCCTGCTTTCAGATTATTGATGGCTATACTAAGCATTTACTACCGTTCGATTTCTCACCTTACGGCAGCTGTTCAGCAACTATGGAAGGACCAGCTACAGTACAACTGTGACACCCAGTGGCCACTGAGGAGGAAACAAAACACAGAGTCTCTAACACATGGGGGTTTTTTAAACTCTCTCTCTTGTGAAGTTGCAGATTTTATTTACTTCTCGTACAGTCATGGACACAAGTGTTAGTCATGATCTGTAACAAAAGAAGTGAGACACAGACACCTGGTGAGGGATTGTTTTAGGGGAGAAATCAAGTCCTTTTATCGGAACAGGAATAACGTACAAGTCAGGAGTTCCTGACGAAGAGCAGAGAACATCATGGCTGACAAGAACCTACAGGAGCCAACAGTCACTATGCAGCTTTTTTGTGCCCGGTTTACAAGGGCCATTTTAGAAGAACTCAGAAAAAAAAGTGTCTTGACTTTGGAAAGAGGGGCAAGTGATTCAGGAAGCATTGTAAGGTCATGTAGAAAGAGAATCAGAGATGCAAAAGCTCAGTTAAAACTTAATATGGCCAAATCTAGTATAATAAAATGTGCTTCTATAAGCACATTAATAAAAAAAAGAGGGTCAGGGAAAATAATCACTCCTTGCTGGATGAAGAGGGGAACACAAAGACAGGGAAAAGGCTGAGGTACCTAACACCTTCTTTGCCTCAGTCTTTAAAAAACAACTTGGTCATCCTTGTGGTAATGGGGCTCATGAGTTGGTAGACAGGAAGGGGGAGCAGAATATCCCTCTCGTAATCCAGGAGGAAGAAGTTAGTGACCTGCTGTACCACTTAGATCCTAACAAGGCTATGGCTCCAGATGGATTCATCCCAGAGTGCTTAAGGGGTTGGCACAAGAGGCTGCTCTCCATCATTTGTCCCTGGTCCTGGATAACCAGGAGGTCCCAGATGATTGGAAGTTGGCCAATGTGGTGCCCATCCACAAGAAGGGTCAGAAGGAAGATCCAAGGAACTGTCACCCTGACCTCAGTGCCTGGCAAGGTTATGGAGCAGATCATAATGAGTGCAATTGCAAGTACAAGGCAACCAGGGGATCAGGCACAGCCAGCATGGTGCCACATCCAGCTGGTGTCCAGTGACCAGTAGCATCCCTAGTACTGTCAGAGAAAGACCTTAGAGTACTGGTTGACAACTGGTTGAACATGAGCCAGCAGTATGCTCAGGTGGCATAAGAAGCCAATGGCATCCTGGCTTGTATCGGGAAGTGCGGCCAGCAGGACTAGGGATGTAATTCTTCCCCTATACTGGGCACTGGTGGGGCCTCACTTCAAGTACTGGGGGGCAGTTCTGGGCTCCTCACTTCAAGAAGGATATTGAGGCACTAGAGCGGGTCCGAGGAGAGCAACGAGGCTGGTGAAGGAATGAGAGGGAAAGTCTTATGAGGAGAAGCTGAGGAAGCTGATGTCTAGCCTTGAGAAGAGGAGACTTAGTGAGGGGCCTTATCACTCTCTACATAAAGGGAAGTTGTAGTCAGGCAGGGGTCAGGCTCTTCTGACAGACTGTTAGTGATAGCCTTCACTGGAGACGTTTAAGACCCACCAGGATGTGTTCCTCTGAGACTTAGTCTGGATGATCCTGCTGTGGCAGGGGGATCGGACTGGATGCTCTTTTGAGGTCCCTTCCAGTCCCTAATGATTCTACGATTCTATTCTATGATACGATGAGAGGGCAGGGCCTGAAGCTGCCTGAGGGGATGGAGTCCCCATTCCTGGAGGTGTTTCAGAAAAGACTGGACATGGCAATTCGTGCCATGGTCAGGCTGATTGTGGAGATATTAGGTCACAAGTTGGACATGATGATCTTGGAGGTCTTTTCCAGCCTTACTAATTCTGTTACTCTATGAAAATAAGAATTCAGTTTCTATCCTGGAACTTTTCCAGATATAAAACTCCATATTACTAAATTCTACCTTCACAGAAACTCTGCACTTACGGGTTTTGAGGAAAGGGAAAGCATAAAGCCCAGTATGATAAAATAAACTGGATGTTTACATTGATTTCCTTAATGAGATTTATTTATGCTCTTCATCACTTTACCTTCATAACTCTAAACTGCTCCGGGAACTTTTTCATTAATTTTGCAATCTCAGCTGAGTTTGAGAGGGCACTAGAAGTTTTAAGAAGCCCTAGTGAAAGGGCTGGAGGGCGTAGAGATAACGAGATCAGAAGGAAAGGTAGGCAGAGTTCCTTGTTCTTTCTTTTAACCCAGCAACAGCTGGCTGGTTAGTATTTGTAAACCCGTGACAGATTAGGCTACCTCAACCCCATAATTTATGAGCCCTAACTCTTTTTTCTTATTGGTTTTTTGTTTGGCTGGTTTTGTTTTATTTCATTTTTTTAAGTACAGTTCCATATTTCACGTCAATGCTGCTTTGAATATTTTTTATTACTGTAACTAAAGCATCCACCACTGAGTGTCATAAAAGCTGATCGAAACGCTTTAAAACCAGTGTAGGGTTTTTACAGGACATCTGACTGTTTTATACAGCTCTTAAAGGAAGCTAAAGATTAAGCACCAACGATGTAGCTGAATTCTGAAGGTTCTGTGAAAAACGTTTACCTGGAACAAATCACCACAACTTCACTGCTCTGACATCACAGATTACAGCAGCCGAGAGTCTTGTACTGTTTTGTGCAGGTTCCACACAAGGCTTAAGCACATTGCAGTAGGTTAATGGACCCCAACCCAAAACAAATTAAAGATTCACCAGTAGCTTAATTTTTTAAGAATAAACTACAGTGACCATGTGTTATTAACATACTGGACAATCTGTGAAACTGATTCATTTGATTTGAAACTTCATTAGCCAGGTTCAGCATGGAGCCAAAGCCTAGGCAGCTAGAGCTAAAAGAAGATGACACAGTTGATTGGGTGTTTTGTTTGGAGTATTTTTTCTGATTTTTTCTGCTACCTGGGCAAGTCCAAAGAACAGAAGCCAGTAAGTTACGGGCTTTTTTCCACACACTAATCAGTCTGTGGAAAACTTTATTATTTCAGAAATTTATTATTTGATTACTGAGTCCAAAAGACTTCTCTTTCATTATTGCAACTGAAATGAGAGAGCGGGGCAAAAAGCAGGATCCTGGGAAGCTGAGTTTGCAAATTCTGACAGTATCTAACAAGAAGTAGCAGCATTTCACTGCTGGAATGATGCACTGGAATTAAGGACTTGATAACGCATTGGACAGGCAACCGAGTTTTAACTTCCTTGATTAAACTTTTCATGTCATAAAACACTCCAGTTTGATCATATATAACTGTGCACGGACAGAGGTGGTAACTTTGCGCTGGTCTGATGGAAAATTTAAGAATCTGGCCTTTCTCTACATATTCTGTGAATGGTTTAAGAAATCAACTTTTAAACACGAAAAGAAAAATGAGAGCTCTTTTAGAAGATGGCATAATTTCCTAGTAAATCATTAGCAAATGGCTAGCAATCCAGCTTGTGCAGTTCTGTAGGTAATGGACTTCATTCACAGTAAAGTAAGATATTAAAAAAGCATTAAGAGCCACCCCATCCATTATACTCCAGCCTTCAACTAACAGGACCATGCTTACTGATCAACTGCATACCATTGCAATACTTTTCCATTTACATTGATGCCTTTTTAACTCATGAAGTACTGGGAATACTCTTGATGACAGAAACACTGACCTATGCTGAGAGCAGGCTACAGGATTTTGATCACTGTTTACATAATTCTGTTATTCCATAGTAAATTTGCACAGAGCAAGATAAATTATCTTGGTATTCAAGATCATAAAAAGTCTGATTACATACATTTACATAGCTGCTTTCTAATAGCTTTTGCTGTGATAAACCTCTACAAAAGGATCTGCCCAAATGACAGAATTAAGATGTTTCACGTTTAGAAAGAATTAAATGTAGACTCTGGACAATACTCCTAGAACTCCTACACTGCAAAGGAAGACCTGAAAATGCTGACTGGTGGTCTGGTGTACCAACTGCTGAAAGGCATTGGCTGCCCTTAGTGCAGGGTCATTTTCCTGGTCACTGCAGAGGCGTTGCACTAGATGACCTTTGCAGGTTCCTTCCAACCCAACCCATGGTTTCAAGGAAATAACGGAATTCCTCCTGACAAAGTTCTGTTGCTTGATGACAGGGAAGTAATTTGACATTCCTGCTACTCATTGACACATGCAGAATTAGGGAATTAATTCACACAGTGACCTGAATGCACTCTTCAGATATGTAGGTGGTAATGTGATTAATAAGATCCTGCAAGAACTCCACATTTTCTGCTAAACACACTGTTTTGTTGCAGTGTTTTACATAAGGTCTCAGTCTGGCTATTCTTTGTGCAAATAAATACCACAGCGCAGCCACAGCAGTCTAGGTTTAGTTCAGGTTATGCTACATGAGGAAAGTAAACATTATTTGACCTCAATATCTGGAAAAAACTTAAGAAAAAAAAACCTGAATAAAAATGTTTTCACTGAAATAACCAAAGAGCATTTGAAACATATGCTCCACTACATGTGCACGAAATGAGCTCAAACTCAGGACAGCAGGTGGCACTGGCAATATGCCAGTGCTAAAACAGCTGTGCTTAACCAGGATATAATTGGTCATACTACATGTGTCTTATCCTTAATGGGAAGTTGTACATGCACAGAACATAAGCTTTTCTTTCATAACACTCTATCCTTTGGTGTGTTTGATATTGCTACCTACTATAGTTTATTGGGACGGTTATGATAGAAGGACTATTCTTTATGAAGACTGAAGAACTATTAACACAGGGATATATCATGATGGGCAACTAATTTCTTCAGAGGAAATTCCACCTGTGGGTAAGAAAAAGCTGTTTCTCTTGAGAGGAGTTAACAGTGGGAGAGGATACTCATAGTACTAATGGAATCCACCTCACTGGAATTATTCTGACAGTGCCATGAGTGTAGAGCAACAAGGATGATGAAAGAAGTAGAACACCTCCCTTATGAGGAGAGGATGAGGGAGCTGGGTCTCTTGAGCTTGGAGAAGAGGAGACTGAGGGGTGACCTCATTAATGTCTATAAATATTTGAAGTGTGGGTGTCAGGAGGATGGAGCCAGGCTCTTCTCAGTGTCATCTAGTGATAGGACAAGGGACAATGGGTGTGAGCTGGAACATAGCAGGTTCCACATCAACCTGAGAAGGAACTTCTTCCCAGTGAGGGTGACAGAGCACTGGAACGGGCTGCCCAGGGAGGCTGTGGAGTCTCCCTCACTGGAGATATTCAAGACCCAACTGGATAAGTTCCTGTGTGACTTGGTGTAGGTGATCCTGGTGTGTCAGGGGGATTGGACTAGATGATCTTTTGAGGTCCCTTCCAATGCCTAATGATTCTATGATTGTATGAGGAACTCAGTTTGGCCTTGCCTTTAATCTTGACCCAACAATCTCCAGATTCCAAAGAGCAGCAAAACATTCTTACCAGATACTACTGCAGATAGCAATTAACATCATGCTACTATCAGGGCAAATAAAACAGCTTTTTACAGCTGTTAGTGCCAGAGATGGCTCATTTGATGTTACTTCAACCACATTAATGTACCTCTGACTTTGAAGACATACTTCAGTTCTTTGCACATAAAAATGCAAAGCAAGGAAAGGCAAAGCAAAATCATTCTTTACACAAATGGAAGAATGAACCTGAGGACTGCAGCCGACATGCAAGGAGGAACTTGACACTCAAGATAAAACTTACATTTTCTAGCCCAAGAAGGACCAAGAGCGGGATAGTTGTCATTCCTCCTTGGATCCACTCTTCTAGAGAAACAGTGCCATCATGGTCATAGTCAATTTCTTCCATCATTTCATGAAGGATCTACAGAGTTTAATGAAAAATATCAGAAATTCTGTTTTCTAATATAGCAACTTCTTGTTAGAACATGGAACTTCCTGTTAAAACATCCTCAAATCTTTCATCCTCATGGAAAAAGTAAGGAAAATATTACTTGTATGGCATCTGTAGTAAAATGAGTACGAACGGTTCAGAAAATGAAGTGTTATATTCTTATCTGTATTTTATTATCACCCAAGGTTCTCAGACCAGGTCGTGTGCCCTTGTGTGTTTACTACGTGTAGTACAAAACAGAGACAGTTATTTTTTGGAGATTTTCAAAGACAAGCCAGTTGTGTTATAAATGTTCACTACATGCACTGAGGAAAAGTCTGAAGCTGTAGCATTAATGTTTCAGAGATCAGATTTAAACAGAACTACTTGTAACAGAGCTAGCTGACAGTGCCATAGTGGAATGCAGTCCATTGTTGTTTCTGTTTCACTAGTACACAGAATCATATGTTGACACGAAGAATCCCAGAACGATTAAACACCATCTCTAGCAACGGTGACAAACTTGTGATAAAACAGATGCTTACTGGATTTAGTTCAGTGACATCCCATTCAAGGTATTCTGCAACATGCATCATCTGAGCAATGATATTTTCCAGCTCCTACAGAGGAACAACAAAAAAATTATAATATTATAAATTATAAAATCTTAATTGATAATATATTAGGTATTGTTATTTATCATTATATATTATAAAGACAAATATTGCCTTTATATTGCAAGCAACTGGTAAATCAAACATATTGTGAAACTTCCTACTGGAACATCCTCTACACGGCAAGCTGCCTGATCTGAGGTGAATCTGTTTCACTAGTAAAACATCAGGCACAGATGGCAAAGGGAAGGTGAAATAGAGCCCCACGACCAAAGGACAAGTTCTGCATTGAAAGGGGTCATTGGATTCTTCCTCTCTGTCGACCGTTTGAGCACTGCTTTCATGATCTGAAGGCCACCCTGTTGACATCATATTTAAGTTCCAGTGCTCTAACAAAAGGTATTTTCTGTAACAATTGCATAATTCACACCTTCTGATAGAAATAAGGCATCAAGCAGACAGTGAGTAAAGTATACAGAGATATCTCCTTGGTGTTGCCGTTTCCTTTGATCATGTGTCACTAGCTCCTTTCCATACTCAAACCAACGTAGTTTGCAATCGTGCTGAAATGCTGATCTATAAACATACTGGATGTGTATGTCATACGCTGTGCCTACCTAAATTCATGTTTTGTGTTGCCTAATGCTATGACACAGGATTTACTTTATACCTGTACATAACTTAGCTTCCCTATTGCCCTGCTGCCTCTCCTTTACGACTCTATGTTGTGCTGTCCTACTTCAGAGGAAGAGAGAACCCAGTGCAATAATTTTCTCTGTTAGCTTACAGGAAGAAAATAAAAGTAGCTACAGTTTTTTAATGCCTGCTGTATCCCTGATTTTCCTTCAGACATTTGGTTGGGCTGTTCCTCAAAACTTTAATATTGTTCCCGTGTTCTTAACAGTATTGTGGAAGTTCTCACATCTCTCCACATACATCCAACTGTGTGATGCGCACACTTTGTCCTTTAATGAAATCTGTGTAAATGGTGCTTGCATATGCATCTCCCAGCAGCTTACTGGAATTTTATGAATCAGATTACATTACTCAGAATAGTAATTAATTAGTGAAATTTATTATTAGCATCATTATTGTTATGAGCATCCTACACTAATATGATTCCTATACACTAGGAATTGCATTACAGCCTATGTTCCTACAGACTACAGAATGGGAATCCATGAGAGCAGTGTTGTCATTTGAAAATTTATTCAGCTGGAGAAGCAAAGGCTTGATGGAAAATAAACTCAAAGGTAATGTTGAAAATGAGTGACTTTTTATTGACTATCATTTACCCTGCTTCTATCAATTCAGGATAAATATAAACCTGCTTTGGAATAAAGCAGTTTTGTACAGGTGCACCATTAGGACATCCTCTCACCATGCATCAAAATACACAAACAATATTACCGAACTATCCAGGTATCCATTCCCGTCCGTGTCATACAGGCGAAACATAACTGAATTGAAAACAAGAAGAGAAGGCAACTCAGTCAGAAAACACAGCAACATTATTTGACTAAAAAAAGCTTTCCCCACCCCTTCCTTTAAAACAAAAGGTATTAATATTTTCCTTTAATGATCACACTAACCATAGACTCCTTAAATGCTTCACATTATGGTTCACTTTGTGACTACCCTGGCCCAGTGCCTTCAGCAAGGCATTCACAGGACAGAGCAACTGCACCTTTGCCACTTAATCAGTCCCAACAGCTAATTGGACATGTAAGCTCAGTTCTGGATCATCCTAGAGATGATCTGTATTCATGGTGAGCACCACTGAAAGGCTCTTCTCCATCACTCCACACAGCTGGTCAGGTAAGTGTTGATAACCTGCTTAGTGCTACTCTCTTGGTTGCAGCTCTCAGTAGTCAATAGTGATTCTGCTTTAGAAATGCTTTCTGAACAAGTGAAACACAGGATAATTAATGTAGCATTTAATAAGCCAACACCAACATGAAGCATCTCTTACACAGTGCCAGCATGACTCCTCTCAAGACCAGACTTGCTTCAACAATCTGAAAATGTGTTCCCAACTTTTTGGAGAGCTACCCAGTTACAAATAGCTGCATTTTTACAATATCCAGAAATCATAGAATGTTAAAGGTTGGAAGGGACCTCAAAAGATCATGTGAGTCCAGCCCCGGCTGCTGGAGCAGGGTAAGCCTACAGTACCTGGTGTACCCAGAGTGTCTCAAGATACACTGTTCTACATGGGACTCAAACCCACGAGGCAGGGATATAGTCTCCCATACTCCATTAACTGAGCAGGTGCCATACCCCTTATAATTTACAGTTTCCACCATCACCAAGACACTTCAAAGCAGCTTACTTGGCTGATTGTGCACCTCATCAGATTGTAGAGCAGAAAGAAGCCTCAAGCTCTGCTAAGAATGCGGTTAAAAGGCCAACGATGAAAACCAGCAGCAGACAAATGCCTCATTCTTTCTGGGACAGTTTGTCAGAGAACAGAAAAAGATGATGCAGGAAATACATGTCAGTCAGTCTCACCTCTGTGCCTGGCAAGACACAAAGCAGATCTTCATGGAAGTTATACTGAGGCACACGGAAAATAAAGAGGTGACTGGTGACAGCCAGCGCAGCTTCACTAAAGCCTGATCATGTCTGGCAAGTTTGATGGCCGCAGGATTACAGCATCGGTGGATAGGGGTAGGGCATCTGCTCGGGCTTGTGCAAGGCATTTGGCACTGTCCTGCGTGACAGTCTTGTCTCTGAAACAGAGATGTCGTTCTTACAGATGGACCACTCGATGGATAAGGAATGAGGTTGTTACTAGTGGTCTTCCTCAGGCTCCTGTTTGGGGCCCAGTCCTGTCTAGTATCTTTGTCGGTGATACGGACAGTGCCATCAAGTGCACTCCCTGCACGCCTGCTGATGAAACCAAGCTGTGTGGTGCGGTCAGCAAACACACGGGCGAGGAGGGCTGCCGTCCGGCGGAACTTTGACAGGTTCCACAGGTCCAAGTGCAAGGTGCTCCACCTGGGTCAGGGCAAGCCCAAGCACAAATACGGGATGGGTGGTGAATGGACTGAAATCAGCTCTGAGGAGAAGCACTTGGTTATGTTGGCAGATGAGAAGCTCACCATGAGCCAGCAATGTGCGAGTGCAGCCCAGAAGGCCAACTGCACCCTGACCTGTCACCAGCAGGTATGCTGAAGGTATTTAGTGTAGTCAATTGCTTCAAGCTACAAAGCACATTATTCATTAGCTAAAGGCTAAGAAAATCTATTTAAATATCTTTCTTTACCTGTGAATTACATACAAGAAACTGTTTGCATGTAAAACAACAGTTAATGCTAAAAGCCACCAGAGAGCAGTACTGGTCTTGCTAGCATGTCTTCTACCAAAGCTGCTCAGAGAATGACAGCTACTATTACATGGCAAAGGTACCATCAGACATTCACAGTTTCCATAGGGATGAACCTCTGAATCACACAGTGATAAAGCTGAAATCACTTGGCTCTCCTTCCTCCTCCTCTGTGGTTTTAATGGATTGTTAGAAAGAATGTTCTACAGTTATGAAAGTGTGTTTTACCATCTCCCTGATCTTTACTCACTCCAGAGAACTAGGGATGACATCTTTATTTTCCTTTATAATTAATCAGTAGTTCTAATCAGTCATTTAAAAATAGACATTAGCATAATTATAACTGTTTCACCTTGGGAAGTGAAAAGGCTCAATCTGTGCTCTTGGCTAGACTCGGAAAATCTATGCTACTGATGTGGCATGCAATCTCTTTTCTATTCATACCCTCATAAATATTCATGCTCCTGCTGATCCATGCACTCTGGGAGAAAACAACAACAAAATGGTAAAAACAACTGAACAAAAGGTCTGATCCAAAATACAGACCTCAAGTCAATCTCCTATGTTTTTTCCTCCATCTTCTTCCTTGATAGCACTGAGTAGCCACTCAACTTCTGTTCCTAGACTGAACATTTTTTTTGTAAATAATTTTAGAAGTATTAAAAGTTAAATTACCAAAATGAGATCAGTTGCTACACCGCTGTGCTTTCACCTGCAACCTCTGGACTTAACCTTCAACCCAACATCACCACATCCACTAGACCATGTTCACCCAGGGCCACATCTACATTTTTTTTTAACAGTTCCAAAGATGTCAAATCCACCACCTCCCTGGACAGCCTGTTCCAGTTCATGACCACTCTTTCCATAGATAAATTTTTCCTAATGTCCAATCTAAACTTCCCCTGGCACAACATGAGGCCATTTCCTCTTGTTCTATTGTGAGTGACTCGAGAGAAGGGACTGACCCCCATTTCTCTACAATCCTGCAGGTGACAAAAGGTGGCATCCCAGACATTCCAATAATATCAAAATTACATTCTTTTGAGAAAAAATTCTGTATCAAAAAACCACGCACAAACAAGTGCTGAATGCACTGTCTGTTTTCATCAGCACAGGTACTTTGAAAACTAAGCTTATCATTTTCCACAGAAGCGTGCGCATCCCAGAGCTGCACAGCACAGCAAGAAAGACTGGCTGAACATCTCGCTGGAGAAATACAGAAGAGCAGTATGGCTTTCTTGGAGCACCTGTTGATATGGAAAGAACCTGGGGAAAGCCTTGAGAAACTGGTAAAGAACACCCTGGATCATAAGTTTTGGATTTGCTATTCATAAGAGTGGAGACAAATTTTCGCACTTGTAAGCAGACTGTGTTTGTAAAGCATAGATGATATAACTCCATTTATTTCTCGTGTCCTTCACGCTGCCTCTTGGCATTTTGTTAACAGTTTAGTACGAGATATCTGTCTGGTGTCCAGACTGATAAGAAAGGCATACAAATTGAAGAATGTCTGTGCTGCTAAAGCCTCATGTAACTGTGAGTTAAAATAACTTCTGCTGTTGGACTCATTAAAGGAAGGAAGTCCTTAGGAAGTACCTTGCCTATTTAAAAGGGATCTTTCTCACATGTTCAAGAATCATAGCAAGTAAATATTGATACACGTGAAAATAACCTGGAGAGGAGAAAATGGTTTCTAAGGATCAGGTCTACAGGCTGAGCCACAGAGTGCAAAGGTGTTAAAGTATACAGACACACCCTGAACTATTTGCAACTTGTTATTACTTTAACAATAAAACTTAAATTCTTACAAATTTGGGGTATTTTAGGCCATATAAAGTTTAAGAATAATAGGTATGTTGGAACATGCCAGTATTCCAGTTCTTGATACCAGAAGAGGCAACTGATCCCCATTTCATCATAGGCTTTGTGCACAGAGCTTTTCAGAGTTCTGATAAGGCTTGCAAAGCTTTCATGGTATGTTGAATTCAACCTGGGATCTCAGTTTTCCTGTGCTTGTGTTCTGAACATGCACATTCACACAAATATCCTCATACTCTAATCATATGTGATCAGTCTGGGATCACTGCATTTCGGAAGGCTCCTTGCAGCGTTTGCCAAAATGAACTTATCAGTGATCTTACAGTGAAAAGTTGTCATTGTGAGCAAACTAATGAAGTATCAGGATACTTCACACCACGTGGTCATGTAACTTTGTAATGAATCTCTCATTCTGGCAGAAGCAGCCTGCTGTTCCCATTTCCTATCATGTTACCTACTTTCCAAACAGGCTTTATTGAAGCTTGTTCCCATAATTATTCTATAGACAGATCAGCTATGTTTATGAAAGTCTCCGTAAGATTGTTGTGTTGACTGTCTACCTATCTGGCAAACTGGGTCTAAAATTTCCATAAGGGCATAAACACACTCATTAAAATAATTTAAAAAAAAAATCAAGCCATAAACTAAGTAATTCTAAAAAACCAAAATAAATAAACCAATCAATTTGTAACTTTGGGTGCTCATTCAAAAGTGGTGAGGTCTTGGATCAGTCTTGGCTTTCTATATTCATTGACAGGAATAGAGCCCATGGCCTGTATTAGCAACTCTGGTGGAATTAATTGAGGGTGGTGATCAATGGTGCCAGGTCCAGCTGGAGAGCTGTGACTAGTGGTGTCCCCCAGGGATCGGTGCTGGGACCGCTCTTGTTCAACATCTTCATCAATGACATTGATGAGGGCACAGAGTGTCTGCTCAGCAAGTTTGCCGAC
>VXBP01008659.1:214644-226224 GCA_013400115.1 Rhinopomastus cyanomelas
GTTGCAGCAGAGGAGGTTCCGCCTCAACACAAGGGGGAACTTCTTTACTGTGAGAGTCACAGAGCACTGGAACAGACTCCCCAGGGAGGTCCTGGAGTGTCCTTCTCTGGGGACTTTCAAGGCTGCCTGGATGCGTTCCTCTGTGATCTGTGTTAGATAGTTTTGTCCTGCTCCGGCAGGGGGGTTGGACTCGATGATCTCTTGGGTCCCTTCCAACCCCTAACATCCTATGATCCTATGAACTTGCTTTCTACAGATTATTCACCCTAAGCATGTTTCACTTGTTCTTCTCAGACTCAATAGCAATCAAGAGCCAGCATGGAAAGGATTATTTTAACTGCAGAATGCATGATACTTGCTTCCCTTCATAGTATATGTTAAAATGCCATCAAATTAATACTATTACAAAGAATAAAATTGTTTCTGTAATAATGATCACATAGAACCATATTTTTTATGATGCAGCTACTCAAAACTGAGTCTTAAACCCGGAAAATTTAGAAACAGAACTTCTGATGACACTGAAATAGAAGAACGTACATTCGAGTTTGTCTTCAGGTCTTCCTCTTTCTAGCAGCGACAAATAGCAAACAATGTCTTTCAGCTGGATCATATCTGGCAAATGTAAGTTGGCAGGAGTAGGAGATCGGGATGTAGAGGTACCTTTGTTAAGTCTCAGGCCTAGAAATAACACATAGCTTTTATTAATCTTAGCATAGGATATAAGCAGAAAACTAAAACATAGCTCTTGTATACATGCATCTTCACTTTATATGAATCTCAGATGACTTCTTAATTTAAATGTGAAGTTTCAATCAAGTTATGTTCATGTTAATTCTGTTAATTCATGTTCAATGTTAATTCTGTAAAAGCAGAATTAAAATGATAGTGAGGTTTTAAAACGTTATACAGATAAAGCAAACTATGGAAAAAATCATTATGGGAATGGCTTAACCCCTTTTTTCATTTGTGTTGATCTGATGTCATTTGACTACAAAAAAATTTGGTGAATCTTTTTACTCTACTGCATTACATGTTAAATCAAGTATTAAAATAATCCCTACCCAATGCTGCATCCACTTCCTTGTGCTTGTAGAAGCTTCATCTAACTTACAGATTGACACCAGCTACACTAATTGACGACGCTTTAGTGTCAAAGAAAACTCTGATAATACCCAAGCGTGCAGTCTTCCCAAAAACACAGCCAGATGTGTGTCAGAGCAACACATTTAAAACATGGAAGCCTCGGCCACAGAATACTATGAAAATAAACATATAATTTAAATAATAGTCATAATAATTGCTCAAACATTGCGATCAGAGCAGTTCCATTCTACCAGTTGGAATACAAGGTTCAACATTGCCAAACTTCTTGTTTCAAGATAACATTAATATTACTGGTCCTGATATGATCCTATGATCTGCAGGACCAATAAATAAAGGAAAAAAGGGGGAAGGAGAAGAGAACACAAAGTAGTAATAAGACTTTCTTTACAGGTTTGCCACATTTTTCTTTGACTTTAATGATACTAAAGATGAAACTTTACCAAAATATTTACTTTTCTGAAGTATTTCCTGTAACTAATTCAGAACAGGTTCATCATAGCACACACAGCCTGCATTTCTCACATTCATTTGTCTTAGTCAAGTTAAGTGTTGTAGCAAAAGAAAACAGAACTCTGGTGGGGGCTTTTACCCCCCTATTTTCATCTTGAAAAACATTACAATCTGAAGGCATTTTCAAAGTTCTATCAAGTAACACATTAAAGAATACATTCAGGAAATAACTCGCAAACTGACATGCAGAAAATACGTCTTTGAATCAAGTTTATCCCCGTGGTTTCAGACAGATAAACAGTGACAGTACATTTTTAAATGAAGACGAGGATTTAGTATGGCAATGTTCTAACAAATGAGCTTGCGTAGTGTTTAAGTGCATGTCAAATTAGGAGAAAAACTACGAATCAAATTAAATGCTAGCTACTAGCACAAATAGTTTTTATTTACACAAATAGTTTAGTCTCGTCTTGAATCTTATGCACAGAATATCAAAGTACTATAAACCTTGGGTTCACTCATCTCAAAAACATAAAATCCTGAAGCCCAAATGCAAAGCCATACAAATTACGAGGTGTCTTTAAGATACACCTTGCAGCTGATGATAATCTAAAGGTATTGTGGGAGGAGGGTGCCTGCAGTGTGAAGCCTTACAGAGTACTGCTGCTTACCTGGCATCTGTTTCCATCTCTCTTCAGACACCTTACCTGAAAAGAGAATTTATAAACAGCTGTGAGTGAACCAAGAGACACTAAGAACAGCTGGACACATACCAGAAATTTCTGAATCCTACTACTTTTCTGGTGATCCCCTCTAGTTCCCAGGTACCTTTCCATTTTACAAAACACTATCCAATGTTTATGCCAGTTTCATTTCCCAGTATAGTCATTTTTTTTCTCACTAGTGGCAACATTTAAAAATTATTAGATGTCCTAAAATTCAGGTTCACATAATTGTTATCTGAGGGTGAATATCAACCAGTGTGCACTTTTCCACTCTAAATGCTACCAATTATAAAGATCTAACAGCTAGTTTAAATCTGAAACAATTCAATATGAGCAGCATATATTGAAGCACCAGTAACTCTTGCATTAGATGAATGAAATTGTCCCTCTGAACACGCTTTGCAAATGACCATTTATCAAAGAGACCTTTGGGCATCACACCACATACATACATGGTGCAAGACCATTAATCTGGTCTCATGCTACGTTATTTCTGTCCCACAAACTGGGGAAAGTAAGTGAAGAAGAGAAATATTCTAAGACGTAACACTGGAGTAAAAAGCTTAACATACAGATTAGATGGCAATAATAATTGTAACTGGCATAATAATGATTGATGTTACTATTATGTATATTATTATACCACACATAAGAGTAAAACCTGAGGTAATTATAGTGAAAGTGAAGAAAGCTGAGTATGGCTTGTGCTAATCAGAACTGAGCTGTAAATCTGGCAATGACCTAAACCATTGTCACATAATGCCAGATTTAGAAAAGATGGTTTTTATAATACTAGTCAGATAACATACATAGAACACAGCATAATAAATATGGACCAGTGAATGTCTGCTGCTGTTTGAGTTATCAGGCAAGAAGTTTCAAGTGTAAAAGACCATAAACTTTGGTGGCTGATAGAGTGCATTCCTATTGCTGATGCTCCTCGCTGATGATAACAAAGCTTCAACGAAACATTCAGAGTAATGGAAGTGGAAAATCAGTTTTACTGTTGAGACTTTACAGACAACATAATCTTTATTCATAGCTGAAAACTGCAATCTATGACATCTGAATTACACCCAGCAGCACCCTATAAACAACACATTTAGACATGCCCTTAGAGATTCTCTTGCAAAGCATCTGTAAGGGTGAGAGTCTGAATCCCTGGTCTAAACTACTTGCCCAAACCCACTGCAAGAGCTGTAATTACTAACAGAAAGATTGGAATACTCCACACAGCTGATTACTCCATAGTCTACTAAGCCTACTGCTCGGCACATGGAACCTGTCTAGGAAATTGTAGATTACTGTCTACATAGCAGGTATTCGTGGAAGGAGTTGTGTCCTCAGACGTTCTGATTAGAAGGGTTAAAAATAGATACCTGAATAATTTTTGTTCATTTTAAAGATATAACCAAGCTTTGCTGTCTGAAAAAAGCTTTTTATCAGTGTGTTCAGTGGTTTTGTTTCTTGATCAGGGTTGGTGATGGTGCTTTTTGCCAGGAAATATCATGCTAAAAGCAGAATTAACAGGTACTGTAAACTTAAATAAAGAAGAATAACTGAACCATACGGAAAAAAATAGGCAAACAGGTCAGACTCAGTGGATAAGTGAAACCCTGTAATTAGAATTGTACACTGAGGGATCTCTGCAAGTCTAGTGCTTGGTATCTGCAAGGAAAACTAACACTTCAGCTAGTATCACTTGTTACAAAATCCACTACTTCTGTATGAGTTGCATATATACATATATATATGAAGAATTCAAGCACTTATGTACCCATCAAATCATTTGGCAACTTACTCTAAGCATTTGATTATGCCAGCTGTTCAAAACCATTGCCATTGAAATGCCATTTATTTCATTAAATTAGTCTAGCTTTTGCTTTTTAGCGACAGGATTTTGGAAGGCTTCCCAAATTGCTGGATCATTACACTAAGTATATCAAGTTAAGAAGGTAACCTTCAATTTCTTCTGCAAATTGTCCTTCAAAGTTGTATAAAATGTTGTAAGTTGCAGATTTTAACTGCAATTTGCATGGAAGTACTTTAATATATTATGTCTTCTGAACTCAAAATCACTTCTAATAAAAATCTTCAGCTGAGCATGAAAATTCAAACTGTAATAAAGATCATAGGATCATAGGATCATAGGATGTTAGGGGTTGGAAGGGACCCAAGNCCAAAACTGAACACAGTCCTCAAGATGATCATCCTTACATTGGGAAAACAAACACTGCTGAAGCTTCCAGGACTTCAGTAGCTGGTAAGAATGTAGGAGCACTAACAGCAGTACCAGGTTCAGACAGTTAAAAGAAGCAGCAGAAACTGGCTAAAGAAACTGCAGAGCACCAGCAGGAGCCTCCTGCACGAAGCGCTGGAAGTTTCTAGGTGTTTATACAGTAAGAGCAGGCAGTAAGATCACGCAACCGCAGCGAACTGATCAGCAGTAACATGACAGCAAACGGCCACTTGGTGTCTCAGCTGCATTGTTACTGCGAACGAAAAAGATGAAAACACTCGATTTCCATTTCATTTCATAGTATTTTTTTAATGGCTGAGTTAGTTTCTCCAATTTTACAAATATCAGAACAAATAAAATAAAAAAACCAAACTACTAGTATAGGATTGCATATACTTATAGATATTGGAAATCAAATAGCCGGGGGGAGAGGAGAACCTTCAGCTCATATATTACTGTCATTTTACTACTTACCTCCAGAAAGGTGCTGGGGTTTATTTTTTATTAATGGACTGCAGTGAGAGATCTTGTTGCTAAATGATGTAAAAAGATGCTCAATAAAATCATCTGGTAACTCCGCCTCCAGAAAAGTCTTCATAAACAGCTTGAATCCCTCTAAATCAATTGTCTAGAGTGGGGAAGAAAATAATATAAAAAAATATTTGAATTGTTCCTCTTCCCAAAACAATTCATACTAATTCATCAAATAATATTCTGTCAACAAACATTTTAGACTGCCTTTGAAAATACTAATTTCTGAAGAGGCAGCCTGGCGTGACCAGTCTTGATATTTACTGACTACGGCATTAACCATTGCTTTGAAAACTCACAGCACTGCTCTAAGTACCTAGGGAGCTCACAGGGACGTCCCTAGTAAGTCTTAGCTTTCCTCATAATTAGACAGAAGACAAGCAGGTAGTATTTAGATGTTGAATTCAGGAAATTGAAGGTTTTCTGTCTTTTCCTAGGTGGCAATAAGTTTTGCTGATATCTGTCAAAGACAAATTAATCACCCTGTCTTAAACAGGTTCTAACAGACAAATGAGGGTGCTGATACACACATCACTCAGAGGGAAAAAAATAAAGCGGTTGATTTGAAACATTTCTCATTTAATTTAGCTTGATTTTGCTTTTCAAGGTCAGAGCTGATTAATGAATCTTCATTGATGATTTCTCCTGCTCAGATGGCACTGTCTGCTTTAAGTAGTGAAATGAATCACAGAACATCTCTGTGATTGTAAGAGATCCACAGGCATCATCGAGCCAAATTCCCTGCTTCTCAGAGGACTACCTAAAAGCAAGCCATACACTAGCATCACCCAGGTACTCCCTGGGGAGCCTGTGCCAGTGACCAACCACCTCTCAGTGAAGAACCTTTTCCTAATGTCCAGTCTGAAATTCCCCTGAGGCAATTTCATTCCATTTCCTCATGTCCTGTCAGAGAGAAATCAGCAGCCGCCCCCTCCGCTTCCCCCCTGAGGAAATAGTAGCCTGTGATGAGAGCCCAGCAATGTGAAGTACTTCGATTCCATTTTATCCTGCTAATAGGGTCTCTAAAGACAAAATTATCCTGAAATACATAGAAAGAGCTTCATAAAACACCAGTTTTATCTCAGAAACAACTGCGACACATCTGCATACTTAGGAATGAGACCCCTCAGTTACATATGTGATTTTAAATAACTTATCAATCACTAATGTGAAAAACATGGTGTTTTTCAACATTGTGTAGTTAAGAGATAAAGCCACATAATATGACTAAACAGATTAGGAAAAATTTCCTCATGCTTCAAGAAGACTCTGTTTCTCCATAGAAAACTCTAATACAACTTGCTCAGCAGAGGGAATGCAGCATTAGAAGGGAAAGGATTAGCAAATCAGATTGAAACACATCATAAAAAGCCAAAAATTAAAACCACACTCAGTTTCTCTCCCGATCTTGCTTTTAAAAAAATACTTATGAGATCTAGACAGTTTACATCCACATAAACATGATTTGGTGGCAATGGTGGCACTGTGTTGACAGCTGGAAATGATGATCTTGTATGTCTGTTCTATGATGCTCTGATAAATACGGTGTTCCCTGGGGTAATGTTCAAAATGGGTATCATGGTCCTCAAAAGGGACTGACAACACAGATACTGAAAGTTTACTGATCCTGAATAAATCATCATTATTAGGAACACAAACTGGGGAAGAGCAGGGGGATTGGACCAGATGATCTTTTGAGGTCCCTTCCAATCCCTAATGATTCTATGAGTCTATGAAGAGGGTATCAATGCTGAGTTTATAATCTAGAACATCTCATTTTAGAAAGAAGTTGAGTGAAGCCAATCAGCATCAGTCTCATCACTATCAGCCGCTGTCTCCTAGTGAATCTCGGCAAATCATACTCTACTTCACTCGTGCTTCAAATTTTACATTTTTCCTCAATAATAAAGTCACTGACATTCAAATCGTTGCTTATGAACTCTCAAACCACAATGGCAAAAGGATTTATAACAGCAACCTCATAGATCAGTCATTACTTTACAGTATACAAATCTATTTGCAAGCATAACAAACACATTAATCACTAAAGCAATTGATTTTACGAATATGAAATTGCTTTGTTAGATTGTTCATTAAGAAAACATGTCTTAGCTATTTCACTAAATTGCATACAGGATGAAATAATCCAGTGAATACCTCTATACTACAGAGAGCTTTTTTAATTTACCTTGTCTGTGCATTTTATACATGTTCTGCTAAAAAAAAAAATAATTCCCTAAGTTCAAAGAGATCTCAGTTTTTTAAACTTCTGCTGAAGTGACCTTGGTCTACTCAAGCTTCCCACAGTAACTAGAGTCCTAATGCAACATTTTCTTCCATTTTGGTAAGATCACATCTGGAGTGTTGTGTCCAGTTGTGGGCCCCCCAGTTCAAGAGGGATGTGGAGCTGCTGGAGAGAGTCCAGCGGAGGGCAACGAGGATGATGAAGGAAGTGGAGCATCTCCCTGATGAGGAGAGGCTGAGGGAGCTGGGTCTCTTGAGCTTGGAGGAGACTGAGGGGTGATCTCATTAATGTCTATAAATATTTGAAGGGTGGGTGTCAGGAGGATGGAACCAGGCTGTTCTCAATGTCATCTAGTGATAGGACAAGGGGCAATGGATGTGAGCTGGAACATAGGAGGTTCCACATCAATATGAGAAGGAACTTCTTCACAGAGAGGGTGACAGAGCACTGGAACAGGCTGCCCAGGGAGGTTGTGGACTCTCCTTCACTGGAGACGTTTAAAACCTGCCTGGATGTGTTCCTGTGGCAGGGGGATTGGACTAGATGATCTTTTGAGGTCCCTTCCAATCCTTTATGATTCTATGATTTATGGACTTGGAATTATGCCTGCATAGAGATTCAGAATAATAAATAAGGTTATAGGGATCTTTCTTCCTGAAGACATTCATACTTTTCAAAATTTTGTGAAGATGGTCAGATCATCATTTACCACAGTGTCCTCCAGAGCAAGTGTTCCAAACTAGTGTATATTTTCTGACTAGGAAAGACAACAGATACCGAAGTAACACATGGCTGTCATGCCATTTATTATATTTGACACCCTTAATGTCACTGATTAGGGTGCTCAGCAAAAGAAAAAGGAAAGTGGATCATTGTTCAACAGCCAGACTTCTTCAGCTCAAAATGCCTCTGGGGATCTGCATTGCCCCAGCAACACTCATACAACTGGAGTACAGACATTACTCATGCAGTAGCTTTCAACTGATGTTGGAAATTACTTAGGTGCTGGTGACTTGAATATCTACCAGAAACACATATAATAGCCCAAAATGTTGATGTAAAACTCACAGAATAAATTATTCTAAAAATCTGTAGCTGAAAAATATTTTTAAGAGGACCAAACATGATGCAGATTATCCTGTTAGAGCTGAGCTCTAAAGTACTGGCAATTTGCTTTTGTAAATATATACACAGTAAGTAATAGAACTGGCCTAGATCACAGCAGGTCTAGGAGTAATTCAGGTCATCCATCTAGCTCTCCAATGAAAAGGAGGTGAGCTTTCAGCAAAAGACTCACTTTGAATTACTTTTAGTGCTTTTTCTATCGCCTCACTCTCATTGCAAAATATAAGTCATTACATACATATGGAGACAACTCCATAATCTCTTACAAGAAAACCTGTGAGGATCATTGTAGAAGAATTACAGTTGTTATCACCTAGTAGCAGTTTTAGTAATCGTTCTTCCACTAACTATTAACATTATCCCCAACCCAAACCCAGCTAATTTTCAAAGGCATCATGCAATATTTTGGCAAGAAAAAAGATTTTTAAAAAGGAAAGCTTAATAAGCCAGTCTCCCACATTGATATGGGTCGTGCTCCTTCTGCTGTGCAAAGCACGGTATCTTTATTTTACATCTCGTCACATCAGAATTTCTTAGATTAAAAATTCAACACATTTTTGTATGGTTTGAAAATAACTTATTTGTATTACTGTTAATGAAGTTTCAAGCATTAAGCAGTTCAGATCAATAATAGCAGAATTAGATATGTGATGCATGCAGGCTAACCGCTTCATTTTTAACAGTTGTTTGGGTTTCAGAAGCTCTAGTTTAATTCAAATGAATCTGAGAAAGAAGGCTTTAGCATTCAGAAGGTATTTTGCCTGATTCTTCCCAAAAGAGGGGATGAGAGCTTGAGAGGATGTACCAAACCGACTTTAATTAACCTGGCACATGAATTAATTCAACCAATTCCACAAGAGATATTCAGGGTATGGAGAGATTATGGTCACACATTTAGAGATCTCGGGAAAATTTTCAACACAATAGGGAGTGAGAGATATAAGGAAATAACTGAAGGAGTCAATAGTTACTCAGAGGAACGCAGAATCACAGAATTTGTCAGAGGTGGAAGGGACTTCAAGAGATCATCAAGAACAACCCCTCTGCCAAAGCAAGACTGCCTAGAGCCTGTGTACAGAGCCACACGCAGGCAGGTGGGTTTTGACTCCACAATCTCCCTGGGCACCTCCCTGGGCAGCCTGGTCCAGGGCTTTGTGACTCACACAGTAAAGAAGTTTTTCTTTATTTTTAAATGAAACTTCTTGTGTCAATTGTTCTTTGTGCTGTTACTGGGCTCAACTGAAAACCCATCCTCCCTTCAGCCACACTTTAGCTGTTCATAGGTGTGCATAAGGAACTTAGAAAAACTTTCAAATCATTTGGCTTAAATCTTCTGTGAAGATTGGGAAAACAGTCATTACATCCTGTGCTGGTTTATTCTGACTCACATACATAAAATTTACCCAAAGCCTTGTTTGTAGGTCAAAGAAAGTTTGGGGGGTTTAAACTAATCATATATATCTTGATTTCTCTTTCTATACTTTAAACTATTGATTGACCAAGTTTACTGAAGCACTTTTTCTTATGTCTCAAAAAAAGAAACTTTACAAAATATTACTTTATAATCTTTATAGTAATGAATATTATTAGGTATTAAAACTGCATTTGGAAATTAAGCATTTTAATATCAGCTCAGAGAAGCATGCACTTGAAAACATCATCCAGATTCAGCTAGTTTAAACTATAACACCCATATAATATTAACTACTGTTTTTAGAAGTTCCTATTATTATTTCTTTTTTAGTTTTTATAAATGTTTCAAACTACCTGACATTTAAAAAAATATACTCCACCTTGGAGAAAAGGAAATGATAAAGGACAGAAGACAGAAGCAAAGCTTCAGAGTTAAAATTCTTTTTAGGAAATCAAAGGTGTCAACTGTTAAACGCTGTTTAGCTTTTCTTAAAGCAAGTATGAAAAGGAACTTGTTATGACTCAAGGGAAAATTAAAAGTCTCCATCTTTTCAGCATGATAAATCACCAACAAGAATTTAAATCCGTACCTATTTTAGTGGGCACGGTGACACTGGATTGAAAGTTGGACTTGGTGACCTTAGACGTTTATTCCAACCTTAATGATTCTGTTGTTGTTCCGTAAGCTCCCCCAGAGAGGTAAGAATATAAAGCTAGACAAACACTAGGTACATGAATACACAGAGCAGCAGCTGCAAAAGGCAATACCACCTAGCACCTCTAGTTTTCTAAACCGGAGAGACATGATGCCGTTTACAGACAGACGAGTATGTACAGAGGTAACGTCTGAGCTAGGCAGGCACAGGGGAATCAGCAGTGACCATCAATCCTTCTTCCAGACTTCTTAGCACTTCTGTCACCGTAAGTCTTCTCTTCCATTCCGGCAGCAGCCACCGAGGCATCACCGGCTGAGTGTGTCTGGGGTGGGGAGGCATACTGGAAATGAGCTATGAACTTCAGATCTGCAGTCTTGAGAGATTTCAAGCACATCTAAAGGCAATTTTCTTGCAGCAGCTGCCAGACGCTACTAAGGAATTAGCAATGCAGCAGAGAAGAGACGTTTTGGCTTGTTTTATTTCTAAGGAATAACCTGATCTGTGTGGAAGAACTGAGTGAGGTCTAAAAGAAAGTCCTCCGCAGAATACTGTATTTTCCTCTTCCCAAGCTGCTAAAAGCTTCTGGGAATTTCTTAATGGCTTTGACCAAGCATTCGGAGATGTTTTCCTATTTCTTTACCATAATACAGTTTAAAAGCCAACTCCATAGAAAGCTCTTCAGCCTTTATTGTCCTTGTCCACCCCAGAAATCTGATCAGTGTGTACCCTTTTCAAAATACCACAGGAAATCCTACAACAGAATACTAAGCACATATCAAAGCACACATTCAAGTGACAATCACTGAATTGGAAATAAATGTTACTAAGGAATTTTCACTGCAAAGAGTTAAAAGCCACCAAAAGATTAAACTCCTGAAAACCAACATGATAAATTATAGTTTTCAGGATACATCATTTTTTTCAGGACAGCTTCCAGGATGACCATGGTCATGTTGAGGTAAAGAATTCTCAACTCTAAAGAAACCAAACTTTTTAAATTAGTTTTGCATTTTTAGAGGTATTAAAAATCTCATTTTATTCAGTTAATGAAGTCATCTGGAATTCTACTCTCCTGTTACTGCACAGAAC
>VXBP01008660.1:0-13882 GCA_013400115.1 Rhinopomastus cyanomelas
AGGTCCCTTCCAACCCGTAATGATTCTGTGATTCTATGATATTTAAATTCAACTTTGAAGTCAGGCTTTGAGCTTCATTTTCAAGTAAGAAGAGGAATTTACTGTATGTTGCCTTTTAGTTGAAGAGGTCTCTGAGATCTTCTGAAATGACACTGCACTGTAGTATCTGAAAACATTTATGTCTTAAGAATAGCTCAGTAACTAGCATACAGTTAAGATCTTACTTGGAGATTTTAAAATCATTTTACAGTGAAAGCAGACAGGCAAGCAAGGAGTCTAGGAGATTTTGTTCCTGCAGGTCAAGCGTAAAAAGCCTCAGTTACACGGACTATAATGCAAAGCTCAGAAAACTCATTAATTAGTCTTTATGGAATTTGTTACAACAGAGTATTTTTCATGAAAAGCCTAAACATTGCAGCAACTGACACTCATCTGTATTAGAGGCTGTATTTGCCCAGGACTTACATATGGTGCATCCATGTTCTTCGTGTAATTGAAAAGAATCACCACATTAATATCCTGTGTACCCCATTAAAAATAGATAAAAAGTAAAGTCCGTTTTTTACAGTAACTCTATACATACCCTTTTTTTTTTTTGGATTTTAAAGATCCTTCCACTTTTAATGCCACGTTTTATATTCCAGTCTGGTTTACAGTAAATCAGTTTCTGTAGCAATCACAGGTAGCCTGAAGGAGAATGATAGTTTTCTGATCTAAATAAGCAGGATTCTTCAAATCCTGAAGCCTTTTACAAAACATAAGTTGAACACCCCGACTGAAACAATGGAAATCAGGGAAAAGGTTGATACCTTGAAACTGGCCTGGTCTTTGAGTACCAGCCCTTCTTGAGACTGCTGTTTGATCTCATGGCAGGACCAACTACTTTGACCACTGTTTTATGTAAGACACACTAACTGGTTATCATGGAGTTGATGTAGCCAGATCTCTCAAAAGAACCAAGATGGCGCTTGTTCTCTGCAAGTATAAAGGTCCTGGATCTGTATTCATAAAAATCTCATGCCTGTCTATGTCAACAGTTTTGGCCCGAACTACTCAACTTGCAAAAATGAAAGACCAGAAAATCTAGTACATTGGGCAGTACACATTGAAAAGTTGGAGTCCTCTGAAAATTTCCCACAATCTTCTTTGTCCATTAGAAGAAATTACAGTCTCAACAAGATAGAAGATTAGATAGTACATCTCTCCGATGAGGAGAGGCTGGGGGAGCTGGGTTTCTTGAGCTTGGAGTCCAATCCATCTGCCACAGCAGGATCACCTAGACCAAGTCACACAGGAACACATCCAGGCAGGTTTTAAATGTCTCTAGAGAAGGAGACTCCACAACCATATTTCCTCATGAGCTAGCATTTGTCCTGTAATTCTTTGTTGCAGATTCTGGGAAGCCATTTCTAGAAAAGTGGTATTTTCAAACAAAAAACTACTGCTTCTACAAAGTTTCATGTGAGAAAACAGTACCCAGGGTATTTAGAAAAAGTGAATGCAGAGAAGCTAGCAACTGAGAATGTTCAGAAGCATTTGGGTTAACACACATGAGTCATTTTGTTTAAGAGAATTTTGAAAAACATAATATGATGCTTCCAAGGAATTACTGTGTCGCTTGGGCTGTTTGCACATAAGAGTATTTACACTACTTATTGGGAGCATTCATTGAAACTCTTTTCTGTTCTGTAGTTCTAGCAAAGTGTTAACTCATTATACTGTGAAGAGCTATTACAATATAGTTCTTTTCAATGGCTGTTTACCTGGTGACATCTGCATCTAATCCTTACATTGCTAGGAAAATAAATCATTTCAGTGTTACTTTTTGTGGTAGAAACAAGCAAACAAAACCCTCTGTAAATCCCAAGTTAAATGCATTCAAACGTGATGAAGAATAACAATTTTGTGTGAGTATCTCTGTAGAGCACTTAGTGGTGCATATTTGTGTTTCTGAGCAGTTGACAATGTGGAGAAAAGACACAGCTGTGAATCCAGAAAATCACATAATCACAGAACCTTAGAGATTGGAAGGGACTTCGAAGGATCATCCAGTCCAATACCCCTGCCATAGGAGGATCACTTAGATCAAGTTGCACGAGAACATGTCCAGGCAGGTTTTAAATGTTTCCAGAGAAGGAGACTCCACAACCTCCTTGGACAGCCCTGTAACCCTCACTGTGAAGAAGTTTCTTCTCATATTTATGTGAAACTTCCTCAGTTCCAGCTCTCGCCTGTTGCCCTTTTCCTATCACTAGGTGACATTGAGCAGATCCTGAGTCCACCCTCCTAACACCCACCCTCCCTTCACATATTTATATACATTAATGAGGTCACCCCTCAGTCTCCTTTTCTCCAAGCTAAAGAGACCCAACTCCCTCAGCCTCTCCTCATAAGGGAGGTGCTCCACTCCATCATCTTTGTGGCCCTGCGTTGCACTCTCTGCAGCAGTACTGTGTCCTTCTGGAACTGAGGAGCCCAGAACTGGACACAATACTCCAGATGTGGTCTCTCTAGGGCAGAGTAGAGGGTGAGGAGAACCTCTCTCAATCTGCTAACCACCCCTCATCTCACCCACCCCAGGATGCTGTTTGCCTTCTTGGCCACAAGGGCACATTGCTGGCTCATGGTCATCCTGCTGTCCACCAGGACCCTCAGGTCCCTTTCTCCTACACTGGTCTCCAGCAGGTCAGTCCCCAGCCTGTACTGGTTATGTATAAAAGACTCTACACTTGGATTCAGCACAGTAATACTGCCTATATTCCTGGACTCTTACAACAACTTATTTTTTGAGCTGGGAGCGGGGGCTGTGCTTCCTTTGTGCTGGTGCCATGATTTGCACATTTTGGGCTGTGGTTCTCTTTGGGTCAGTTCTGTGTGGTTTCAGTACCATGTCTGCAAATTAAGAATAACGGTGATGCAATTTTCCTTTTGCTCCTGCCCAGCAGCACTGAGCACTGAAGTGGAGAAGGTGGTAGCTGCACAGTGGAGACTTCTGTAGGGGCATGGTAGCTGTCAGAGTTGTAATTTATTTCAGTCAGTTTTGTTTCGGTAAGGAAAGACACCTAAGTGATGCCTTAGAAACGGGAAGAAATGTAAGCGAACATCTTAGTTATGCCAATTGCCCCATTTAGAAGTGTTTATTCCAATTACTGGTTTCTCATTTCAAGAAATAATTTTACAGGAGGTCTTATGACCTTAGTAAACCCACTTGCTTTTCATTCGACTTTAAAGCACCTGAAGAGATAGTAAGAAACACTTCTTAAAAAGTAGTATTTTCTTGTCATCACTAATAAAAAATTATTTGGGAACAGCTTGCTCTCATTCTTTGTATTTCAGTGCCTAAATGGTGACAACTAATCTCTCAGTTTTTCAGATTCATGTTTCTCAGCGTGGGTCCAATATTCTTGTCTATGTGCCCGCTTGCTTTTATCAGAACTTGCTACGGTACAAAGGATTGTAGGTCACCCCTCAGTCTCCTCCAAGCTGAGGGAGNAGAGCAAAAAGTGAAAACTGCCATGCTTAAAGTATAATACAGCCTCGAAGCAATCAATGCACTTCTGATAACAACCTGTGAAAACACTGCTGTAAGTTGAGGGCCAGTGTTTATTTTGGCTTATGAAACATTAAGATAAAACTTAACTGTGATGAACAGGTTTAAGCCAAATGATAAACGTTGCTAAGCAGCGTGTTACTGTAGTGTTTGCTTATGGCGGGAGAGTACTTGGCAGATTTGGTCAAATTCCCCTTTTCTTTCCCTCATATGTTTTTGAACCATGCTGAGGAGTGCACTTTGCTTTAAAACGTAGTAGAATGTTGCTGAGAACTTGAATGTGCTTGGGTGGACAGGTATGCATCATATGTCTTAGATAAAGGTTTAGATTGTACTTTCTGTTTTTAAAGTGTGTCTGGATTTCCTGTTTCATTCACTTTCTCAGATCTAAAGCCCAGTCTCCGACAGAATATCTCTAGATAGTTCCAGGAAGCTATCTCCACCCTAATCTTCTGGTCCAGGGCCATCTGAAAAGAAAAGCATGAAGAATAGCCTAGAACAAGAAGTTGTGGGAAGAGGAATCTTCAAGCATATAGGGGTCACCTTCTGTTTGTGGCTGATGTACCACACCAGTGTCTTTTGCAGAGCTTCTGATTTCCCCAAATAAACTGCAGCACTGGAAGGAGGAGTTGGTGAAGGAATTTGTCAGCTGTTTACAGTAGGGGATGGGAAAGGATGCCTGTCTTCCTAGTGCCCAGACAGAGAATTATTGGCAGAGGAAATGACTGCAGTTGTGGTTATTGGAGTGTTCAAAAGTTAATTTGTTTGCATCTCTCTTGAATCTGTTTCTGGTCCAATTTCAGGAGAAAAGAGAAAATAAACTTATAGAAGAGCAATGTGGTTTTTGATAAAAAGCTGTAGTTTAGAAGTGTTTATTGTGATTTGCGGGGTATTTTCAATAAAAAGGATGCTGACAATACAGCAGGTAATGACAATAACATAAGCCACGAAACTAAAATACATAGTATTTTTTTAAATGTTTCAGTTTTACTTGTTTGAAAATACTCTTTAATATGCTAAGCATTAATGAGGACATTTAAAATATTTAAAATTGTTTATCAGACTGGTACAATCCATAACACTTGTGTACTGGATTATTACCTCCCAGAGAGGTGTTTTCCAGTAAAACAAAGGTGTAAAAGAAACTGTCTTATGGGTAACCACTCAGTTATTGTAATTTGCAATGTTTATTATACTTAATGCTTACCATGAGGGCAAATATTCCATCAGCAAGTGAACTGATTTTGGATTACTTTGTTGAAAGGCAGATGTGGTGCATAACTATATCCATTGTATTTCTGCCTAGGATTTCCTGGACATAAAAATGTCTTCACTTTCTCTCCAGCACATGCTCAGTGCATCTAGTGCTTCCAGGAACTGCCAAGCCCACTGCACATGCACTGAGCTCAGAGTCTCTGCAAAATGAGGAAGGACAGTGGGCTTAGTGCATATGGACAGACCCACTGTACAAGAGATCCTTCCTGAAAAGTCAGACTCTACACAGGTTGCCCAGTAGATTCTGCAAGCATGCCAGAGAATTAAGTCATCCTCAAAGCCATCTGTGAAGTGTGTTTGATTCTGCCTGAAAGTGCAGAGCATGGTTATGATTTGTATATAACAAGGCATTCCAGCTGACAAACAACAGACTTTGAATTCTTCATGAAAAAATACGCTCCCAGTTGTTACAGTTCTAATCATACCTTGTGTATCCTGAGTTGTACAGTGACTTCAGAGAATAAATCTCTTAATGGTGGGAATATTGTTGTATAATGTGGGGAGGAATCAGAAGCTCAGAAAATGGGTACTGTCTGTGAAGTTTGTGTAGATGTTTGTGATAATGCAGCTGCCATTCTTTTACTCTAGACAAATAAGAAATAACTCAGGGAAAGTCAATCAGGAGATTAATTAGGAGAATTTCAGAAAACTGCCTTCACATTATATCAGCATATGGGAAGACTCGTTTAGAAAGCCATCTTCTGAGATTCCACATGTATTCCAGGGAAGTATAGGTAACAGTTCTTCTCAGTACTTTATAATGCTTCTGTGTCTTTGAGTATTGGTCTGTTCACTGGTGAACTGAATAACTTTGGGAGTAGGAGGTGTTTAAGGAATGAGTGGATGTGACTCTTAGGGATATGGTTTGGCGGTTAGACACTAGGAGGAAAGGTTGGACTCAATGACCCTGGAGGTCCTTTCCAGCCATGATGATTCTATGATTCTATGGAACAGACTGATCAAGGAAGTGGAGGAGTCACCATACCTGGCAGTGTTCAATAAATATGTAGATGTTGCACTTGGAAGCATGGTTTTGTGGGCATGGTGGCATTGGATAGACTCTATGATCTTGGAGCTCTCTTCCAACCTCAGTGTTTCTGTGATTCTATGAAGTATTGTAAAGAGAAGAGTCTCACGTATCTGTTCTCGTAAGTGATCTGTAAGTGATTTACCTTCTCTCCTTCCAAGTGGTGCTGCTGAGAGTTGTGGAACTGAGGATTGCTGTATGTGAGTAGTAACCCGGACCATATGAATTGTGTGCCTGATAACAGTCTGTTACTGCTATCTTGTACTGTTTCTGTGGATGCCAGTCAACACACACAGGTCCTTTTCTGCTGAGCTGATCTCCACCCACTCTTCACAAGCCTGTATTGTTGTATGGGGTTATGTAGAAGCAAGCATAGGACCCAGCACTTGGTCTTGTTAAACCCCATACAACTGAGTGTTGCAGGGGGATTGGACTAGATGATCTTTTGAGGTCCCTTCCAATCCATAATGATTCTATGATTCTATGACTTTGGCTCATCTATCAGGCCTGTCCACATCCCTCTGCAGAGCTTTTCTACCCTCAAGCAGGTCGACATACCCACACAGTTTGGTGCCATCTGCAAACCGACTGAGGGTGCACTCAGTCCCCTCACCCAGTTCATTGATACAGATGTTAACACAGGCCGCAGTACTGAGCCCTGGGGAGCATAACTTGTAACCAACCATCAGATTGACTTAAATCCATTCACAACTCTCTGGGCTCCCCCATGCAGCCAGTCTACCCAGCAAAAAGTACACCTGTCTAAGCTGTAAGCTGCCAGCTTCTCTAGAAGAATGCTCTGGGAGACTGCATCAGATGAACTCTGTGTGTTGGACATCTGTGTGCAGAAGTCAGCAAGCTAAGCAGTGAGCTTTTGTTCTGGTTTTAACATCAGACTTCAGTAGCAAAATACTGAAACTAGAAGTTATAAGAGTATGAACATACTTAAATTTTATGCCAGTAGTAACAGACTCTTAACAGTTAAAGGACTACCAGTACTTCTGTGTTAAATAGATCCAAATCAATCTTTACATAATAATCTATGAAAATAGCATGCCATTTTATTCAGAATTTTTCATGGCTAAATAAGGAATAAAATGGCTGTTTATTGATGTTAGAGACACACACCATGTGAATGGAAACGTACAAGGCTTTCTTAGGTCTTTGGTTTGCTCTCTGAAAAAATCAGTAATCCCTATCAATAGTACCACCTGATCATTCTTATGAAACAAGATCTGTCATGAGATCTTCATCTGGAACACTGAACTTTTTCTGAGACAGTTGCCCAAACTGTCCATATAAACTGTTGTGTTATGAATAGCTGGCTTCAAAGCATCAGCAAAGCAGGACTCAAGCATCTGTGACATCTTGGTAATAGAAAAGCTTGCAAGTTTAATGGAATGGACAATTTAATTTACTCATCCAAAGAATTTAGAGCAGTTTAGCTTTAGACAGAGATTGCCACTTGGAAGTGTTTGTTTAAGTATGAGGGTCATTTGCTACTTGCTGTAGTAGGAGATTAAACAATTGCTGTGTTTATATGTCTTTTGATTACTTTAGTGAGAGGATCTATACGAACAAGCATTAGGAAATTCAGTTCCTTCCTGTTTTCTCTCACTAAATTCCAGTTTTTCTAAATCTGCGGAACTTGACCTTTCTTAACAATTCTTTCGTTAATTACTTCTAGGTTCCACTTGGCATGCCTTGCATTTTCCAACTGTAAATTCAGAATTAGTATCCTTCAGACATTTTCAAACTTCAAGTGACACATGCCATTGAATTGTAATTTGGTGATACAGCAATTTTTTCTTGTTTATAGTATTTCTCAATTACTAAAGCACTTCTACAAGAAGTTGTGAATAATGCCTTAAAATAATTACTGTCTTCAAACTGTCAGCACTTCTCTTGCCATTCCTCCCCATATTTTTTAACTCTCTTCTGCCTTATTTGAGCACTTGATGGCACTTGAAACAAGAGGCTGGTAACACAAACTGGGTTTGAATTTTGGGGACAGGTCTCTGATTGATAAAAGTTAAGTCAGAAGTCAGGTTTTTAATATTATCCAGATTCCACACCCTCCAGGTATTACCCAGTAGCTCATCAAGTTTGTAAAACAGGTTTGTTTTCGGGAAGTGGCCAAGCATCTCTGGCTGTCATTATGTCATGGAGAACACATCAAGGTGTTGTGTGCTTCCTGGGGCAGGTCACTGCTGCATACTGAGTTAACAAGAGTTCTGCTTTAGATGAGTCAGTTGATCTGGAGAGAACTACTGTCTGGGTTATGGTTAATTGTAACTGATTCATTAAGGCACTAAGTGTGTGAAACTGAACGTCTGCTTTACCTTTTTCAACAGCATCACTATGTCTGTACCTAAAAGCACTGTTCATACGTCTGTGTTGGTTGTAGTTTCTGCTTTAAAAGTGTCTGTGTTCAGGCTCTGTGAAGTGAGCGCTACCATTCATAGAATTTTGTTTAAGTATTTGTGTGATGGTCAGTAATTCAGTAATTAGTCCTTGCTGCTCTGAAAGGTAGGCACATAAATACCCCTATTTCCAAAGGCAGTGAAAGTGAGGGAGCTGGGAGTTCTTGACTTACCAGAAATCTTGGAAACTCAACAGTTTTGGAATTGTAACAGAAATTCCTGGCTCTCCCTCATGTTCTTGGGCAAGTAGATTGGGCAAGTAGATTGCATCTGATCTGATCGGCTATGCAGAGCCCTGTTGGAGGTTTGTAGCCAGTGGTATTCCCCAGGGGTCAGGACTTGGCCCAGGCCTGTTCAACATCATCATCAATGGCCTGGATGAGAAGATAGAATGTATGCTCAGCAGATTTGCTGATGATACAAAACTGGGAGGATTGGCTGACACAGTATCAGGCTGTGCTGCTACTTAAGCAAGATCTGGACAGACTGGAGAGCTGGGCAAAGGGAAACATGATTACATTCAACAAGGAGAATGTCGGGTCCTGCACCTGGGTAGAAGCAACACTGTGTACCAGTACAGATAAGGGTTGTCTTGCCAGAAGGCAGCCGCATGGAAAAAGACCTCGGAGTCCCAATGGTCATGAAGTTATCCATGGGCAAGTAACCTTGTGGACAAGAAGGCAAATGGTATCTTGTGGGATGCATCACAAAAAGTGTGTCCAGCAGGTCAAGGGAGGTTCTCCTTCCATTCTACACTGCCCTGGTGCAACCACACCTGGAGTTCTGGGCTCCCCAGTTCAAGAAAGGGAACTGCTGGACTCAGTCCAGCAGAAGGCTATGAGAATGATTAAGGGACTTGAGCACCTCTCCTATGAGGAAAGGCTGAGAGACCTGGGGCTGTTTAGTCTGCAGAAGAGAAGGCTCAGAAGGCATCTTATTAATGTCTACAAATATCTGAAGCGTGGGTGTCAAGAAGAAGGTGCCAGTCTTTTTTCAGTGGTGCCACATGGTAGGACAAGGGCCAATGGCTACAAGCTGGTGCACAGGAGGTTCCACCTCAACATCAGGAAAAATTCTTTTTACTGCAAGGGTTACAGTCTGCTCAGACCCTTCTTCAGAGACTTTCAAAACCCGCCTGGACATGGGTGGCCAGCCCTAGATGATCCTGCATTTGATAGGGAGGTTGGACTAGGTGATCTCAATAGGTCCCTCCCAACCCCTCCTGTTCTGTGATTGTATGATTCTGTGGTATCACTAAGAATTGTGTAAAAGTTGATATCATTATAGTCCAACTGAGAGCTCTCTGGGGAGGTGGAAAGCTTTGCCTTGAAATTTACCAGATGTTTTGAAGTTGTGTCGTATGTGAGCTATGAGGAACTGTGTCCTTCATACAAGTGTTCTGAATTGTGTAGAATTGCGTCACAGGGCATTACACAAACTGAGACTGGTTAAAACTCCTTAGCAATGTTCCCGTTTTCTGGTAAATTCACCCTAATTTTCCAAGAAGAGCATCTAATGTAGGTCCTTGAGCATTACCTTGTAATAAAATTTTAATTTCTTTTTTTTTAAGCTCAAGTTTTTCATTAAATATCTCTAACTAGTTCATTCTGGTAAAAACTTTCAGCTCATTCTTATATCTTGTTTAAATAAAGAACAGAGGAATGGGTTAGGCCTCATCTTGTTGTTAGAGGCTTTTGTTAGAACCTGCTTTTTCTCCCTGCTAACTGATATATTAAACACTTTATAAATTTGAGGGTTAAATCTGGCCACAGCAAAAAAATAAAATTGCCATAAACTTCAAAAGAATCAGAATTCCAGTTAAAATTTTATGGTCCTGACAAAGAAATTATCTCTACCCCTTAGGAGGGGATATATGTAAGCTTCAAGCTTGCATTTATTTCTATAATTAGTATGTAGTCCATGATTTGTTTTTAACCTACATCTTATCTCATGGGTAACAAAATGTAGAAGGTGCTTGCTGTCAATAATCAAAAATACTGAAATGATACAAAAGTACATCAAGTTATGACAAAATATTGAGCTACTTTGTGCTTCCATTTCTTTGCAGTTTGTTAGTTAATTGTACATGACGGGGTAAAGAGACTTATCATGAAGTAAACAATTTAAAGTCATTAATAACTTAGACAAATAATGATGCATATGCAGTGACCTGTTGTTATCAGCTTATGTTTAAATAAAATTAGGAGTTAAGGGTAATTTAGTGCACTGCATTTCAAACAGGCCAGTCATCTTGTTACTAGTGTAACGTATGATAAAATTGCTCCTTTTTAAACAGTGATGTGAATATTCAAATTACTTATTTTTTGAGCTAAATATCTTCTTAAAATCAGGAACAGTGCAGCCAGAGAGAGGCGAGAAAGAGCCTGCCTGTGAGAAGGCAAGACAGAGGGCTCATTATTAAAAACTGGTTGCTGCTGAAATATGGTTTCCAAATGAAGCAGACTACATGTAATTTTTACCGACGTAAACCACGTCGGTAATAGTTTTTATCAAGTAGTGCTAAACACAAGCTAAATCCAGCATAACTGTTTATGTAGACTACATGTAAGTAAATTGTGGGTACTGCTACAGCTAAGTCGGATCTCTCCAGCAAATGCTTCCATTGCTGTCCCCACTGTGCAGTAACACAGCTCACATCTGCCTCAGTGCCAGCTTTGGCTAAGGTGATGGTGGTGGAGCTTAGACAGGAAGCAAAAGAAACTACTTTCTAATAAATCACTAATGGCGCACATCTAAGGACTCATAGCTGTCGATAAATAAAAAAAAAAATCTGTTAAACTTATTTTTCTCTGTTCAAGTACTCAAGTATTTTACTCTATAAATGATGGGATGAGAGTTTTGATAGGAACAAAAGACAGAGTGAAAAACATAACTATAACTTTTGGACGCCTAATGGTGATGATGATAAGGGAAAACTGAAAAGGGTTTTCTGAGAATTAAGGTATGTTTTTCTTACTTGCTAAAAGGCAGGAAACTAAAAGAACATTACTTTTGAGTAAGACTTTCTGACAAAATATAAGAAAATCCTAACTTGGATTGAAAACTGTGTAAGAACTGAGCAAGGAATGGAAATTGAGATTTCTTTCTGAGATGATTTAGACTTTGATATTAGCCCACACAAAGTTCTTACAGGGTTAGTGTGCTAAGCAGGTATGACTAATTTGAAGATGAGGTCTGTTTAAAAGGCAACATAAACACAGTCAGATAACACTGTTTGATGGATTAAACTGCTGGCTCCTGACCTCGAGTCCTGCTAGTACCATCTCTTCATGGGCAAATCTCTTATCACCCATGTTTGTTTTTCTTATTGTAGTCAGTAGGTCAAGAATTCTGTTACTGGTATAATTATAAAACTAAGGGGGGAAAAAAGACCCCCAAAACCCAAACACCAAATAATTATCTCAATAGAAAAGACACTGAGCTAGCTGCTTAAAAAGCTCTTGGCTTTCAGGCAGGTCTTAGACTCCATGACCTCCGGATTTTTCTTCCAACCTACATTAGACTGTGATTCTAAAATAAATGCCTAAACTGCCGAAATAAGGGCATTCATAGTACATTGTTTTTGTTCTTGGGCAAAAGCACACATTTCAGAATAAAAAACCTATACAGTGGCTGAGAGAAATATCTTTGAGGATTTTTTGGTGAAATTGTGAAGGGAAAATCAAAGTACTATGTAAACATCAGAAATTTTCACACTCATCTGTGGCTGTTGTTTACATACTTCATGCAGCTGTACTTTCAAGCTCTATTATCTGCTCTATAGCTTTACTGCTGTAGCTAGAACACCAGCTCTCATGTTGATAGATTTATAGCCATTAATGAGGTCACCGCTCAGTCTCCTCTTCGCCAAGCTAAAGAGACCCAGCTACCTCAGCATTTCCTCATAAGGTTGGTGTTCCACTTCCCTCATCATCTTCGTGGCTCTGCAGTGGACACCCTCCAGCAGCTCTGTGTCCTTCCTGAACTGAGGTGCCCTGAACTGGACAAAATACACCAGATGTGGTCTCACTAGTGCAGAGTATAGGGGGAGAAGAACCTCTCTCGATCTGCTAACCATTCGCCTTCTCATCCACCCCAGGATGCTGTTGGCCCTCTTGGCCATGTCAGGAGGATGGAGCCAGGCCCTTCTCAATGTTATCTGGTGATAGGACAAGGGGAAATGGGTGTAAGCAAGAACATAGGAGGTTCCATAGAAATATCAGAGGGAACTTCTTCACAGTGAGGGTGACAGAGCACTGGAATGGGCTGCCCAGGGAGGTTGTGGAGTCTCCCTCTCTAGTGTTTAAAACTCGCCTGGATACATTTCTGTGCAACTTGGTCTAGGTGATCCTGCTGTGTCAGGGGGATTGGACTAGATGATCTTTCGAGGTCCCTTCCAATCCGTAATGATTCTATGATTCTGTGACATACTGAGGGACACCTAGCCTCAAAGCACCTTCTGCTGCCTTACATGCTCCCTTCTCTGGGAGAATCATAGAATCATGTGAAGAAGTTCTTTCTCAGGTTGATGTGGAACCTTCTATGTTCCAGCTTACAACCATTGCCCCTGGTCCTATCACTACATGACACTGAGAATAGCCCAGCTCCATCCTCCTGACACCTACCCCTCAAATATTTGTAGACATTAATGAGGTCACCCCTCAGTCACCCCCTCTCCCTTCTCTGGGAGAAAAGGGTAACTGTTTACAAAGAAAGTTAAGATGCCCCTGAAGGTAGAGAATTGGTGATTTCAGTAAGAATATGACCTTCAAAGAAGCAGGAAATAATACTGTCATGCTCAAATCTATTGATCATACTTATTTTTCTTACAATTTTAATGTTAGCCAACTACTGAGGGCAGCTATCACTTTATTAATAGTAACTACTGTTAATTATACCCTGGCTTTGTCAGACTGTTAGCGTCCACGTTAAATTTATTCTTTCAGTTTATAAACGGTGCATTGATCATCTGCAATTTGTACATACATTTGCTGGGAAAAAACCCTGTAGTATTCAATTAAAACATATAGACCTCTTCTGGAAATTATAGGACTAATCTTGCTTCAGTCACGTGCTCCATTGGTTCGGGATCCTAATTAATTGAGTTAATGTTTGTAAGTTTTTTAGCAAGAAAAAAAATATATTTGATTTCTCAGTTTAACTTTCTCTCAGCAATGCCTCTGCTTTAGTTTTTTGGTTTTTTTACTATCTGACTGTGAAAAACGTGAATTGATAAATCACCATTAATTAAAACAGAACAGACAGTGATTCGCTTTCCTGTTCAGGAATTGTGCATGAAGGAATTTTGCTATAATCAGGAAAATGTAGCTAAGATACAGAATACTGTATTTTGTGCTGGATTTTTTGATTGCTTCATAGTAAATTAAATTTCAGTTTCTGTAAAATGTCTGTTTCAGAAAAAATATATAAGCAGAAGTTTTAGCTGAAAAGATCTATTGTTGATATGGTTATTAAGTTCTCATTGTAGTAAACTTTTGATAACTAATTTAAAATTAGCTGCATAATTGTAAATTAAGCTATAAGACACCACGCAGAAGTTACCACTCTTGTGTTGATATGGGACACCTCTCATTGTCTTTCTTTTCT
>VXBP01008666.1:0-31929 GCA_013400115.1 Rhinopomastus cyanomelas
TAGACTTGAGATTAGGAAAAGATTTTTCACTGAAACCATGATTTTGGAATGGGCTGCCCACAGAGGTGTTTGAGTCACCGTCCTTGAAGGTGTTCAAGGTTAGGCTGGATGAGGTTCTGAGTGGGATGATGTAGATGGTAGATGTTAGGTTTACTTGGTTTTTTTGGATTTAGGTTGGACTGGATGATCTTTAAGGTCTTTTTCAACCTTAACATTACTGTGATACTGCAATACCTTTCAGCCATAACTGTAAGGAAGGTTTCAAGATCATATACATAGCTTTAGTTGTGTGAACTGCTGGGTTTTTTTGCAATATTTCTTTACAGAACTGATCAAATCTTTTATAAATGGCTTTTCTCATAGAAAGATTTTGAACCATATCAGGTTTCATAATCAAGAATTTTGTTCACTGTATAAGCATCCAGACAAAAACACAATGCTTCACCTCAGAGATCAGATGTACATTCCTTACTTGTGAGTAGATTACAGAGTGATAGAATGATAGAATCGGAAAGGTTTGGGCTGGAAGGGATCTCAGAGATAATATAGTTCTAGTCTCCCAGTTGTGGGCAGGGACACTTCCTCTTAGACTAGATTGCTCATCCCCATTCAACCTTGTCTTAAGCAACCTTATCTTAAGTGAAGGAATAACCGCAATTTCCCTGGGGAACTTGTTCCGGTGTCTCACCAGCTTCATATTGGGAACTTCTTAATTTCTAATCTAAATCTGCTTTCATTCTGAAGATACATCTGAAGATATAGCCCCTTGTCCTGCTATGACAAATTCTTGTAACAAGTCCCTCTCCTGCTTTCTTGTAGGTCCTCTTCAGATGCTAGAAGATCACAATAACATCTCCTCCTAGACTCCTCTTCTCCAGGCTGAACAACCCCATAAAACATAGCTAGGCAAATTCAGCCCAAAAGGTTTTTGCAGCATATCAATGATAACTACTTGATACAGGTAATGGAGGAATTAGGGCTGCATTGACGGACATTGTATTAATGAATGGGAGATTTATAAGAGAGTTGTTAGGACTTACAAGATGGCTATAATGAAAGCAAAAGCCTTTTAGAGCTAAAACTGGCTAGGGAAGGTAAAAAAAAATTAGAAGGGCTTTTAGTGATACAAAGAGGAATAAGGACAGTGTGCACCCACTTGTGAATGAGGTGGCAGCCCTGATAACTGATGATGCAGAGAAAGCAGAAGTATTAAATAACTTTTTGCTTTGGTTTTTACACCTAAGACCAGTTCTTGAGAACTCCAGATGAGGGAGGAGGGATTCAAAGCTGTAAGAGAGGAAGTTTTCCAGTGGTTAAAGAGGACTGGGTTAGTGGTTAATTACAAAAATTGAATATCCTAAAATCTATAGTTCCTGATGACATACACCCAAGAATGTTTAGAGAACTGGCTTACGTTGTTGCTTTTCCACTCTCCATGACTTTTGAGAGACTACGGTTAGCAGAAGAGGTACCTGAGGACTGGAGGAAAGCTAATGTCACACCCATCTTCAAAAAGGGTAAAAAGCAAGACCCCAGCAACTACAGACCAATCACCTGCATCCCTGGAAAAGTGATAGAGTGGTTCATTCTGAAGGTCTTCTTTAATAGTATTGACGACAAGAAGGTAATCAGAAGTAGTCAGCATGGATTTACCAATGGAAAGTCATTGTTTGTTTAATTTGATATTTTTCTACGATATTGTGACTAAATGGCTGGATGCTGGGAGACCAGTGGATATGGTCTATCTCAACTTTAGTAAGGCCTTTGACATAGTCCCCCATAACATCCTCACACTTAAGCTTAGGAAGTGTGGGATATAAGGGTAGATTGTGAGTTGGCTTAAGAACTGTCTATATAACAAAGCCCAAAGAGTGGTGATTAATGGTGCAGTGTCTAGGTGGAGACCTGTAACCATTGGTATTGCCCAGGGATCTGTGTTGAGTCTGATTTTGTTTAATATCTTTATTAATGATCTTGATAATGGGATAGAGTGTCTCCTCAGCAAGTTTGCTGATGACATTAAGCTAGGTGGTATGACTGATACTACTGATGGCTATGCAACCATTCAGGAAGAGCTGGACAGAGTGGAGGGAGAAATGTAATAACATTAATGACTGCAGAGTCCTTTACGTGGAAAGAAGTAATGACAAGCATCAACACAGATTGGGAGAGCACCTCCAAGGAGAGGGACTTTGGAGTTCTTGTGGACAACAAGTTATCCATGCAATGTGTTCTTGGGGTCAAGAAGGCCAGTGGAATCCTGGGACGAATCAAGCAGAGTGTGTCCAGCAGGCCAAGGGAGGTTCTCCTTCCCCTCTACTCTGCCCTGGTGAGGACATATCTGGAACACTGTGTGCAGTTCTAAGCTCCCTGGTTCAGGAGGGATAAAGACTTGATTGAGAGACTTCAGAGGAGGGTCATGAAAATGATTAGTGAGCCAAAGCACTTGCCTTATAATGAGAGATTTAGGGTCCTGGGACTTTTCAGCTTGGAGAGGAGATTACAAGTGGACTTAATCACTGTATATAAATAGATACATGAAGGCTGGGTGTCAAGAAGAAAGAGACTATCTCTTTTAATCTGCTTCCTGTGGTAGGACAAGGGGCAATGGGTGAGGAAAAACTTCTTTAGTGTAAGGTTTACTGAGCATTGGAACGGGCTGCCCAGGGTGATTGTGGCATCTACTCCTCTGAAGACTTGTAAAATGTGACTCAATGCACTTATATATAACCTGTTTTAGATTTTATGACCCTGCTTGAGTAAGAGTTTGGACTCGATGACCTCTGGAGGTCCCTTCCAACCCCGAATTATCTGTGTATCTGTGTGTATAACCTTGTCTGTCTTGCAGATCTTGTATGAGAGGTGTTGCAGCCCCTTAATCATCTTCATGGTTCTCCTTTGGAGCCGCTCCAGTAGGTCCATGTCCTTCTTGCATTGGTGGTTCCAGAGCAAACAACTTTAGTGGATTAATTGTCACTCTATTGTGACACTCTATAGCTCCACTCCTGTCCCAAAATCACACAGACAACAAAATCTTGGCTTGTGCTTTTTGCCTGGGAGATATTTTTCTTTCCTATCTTCAATCTATCATTTAAATCTTTTGAAACATTTTGCAACCACTCAGGTATTTTAAATCTCAAGAACAGGAGGTATAGATCCTTTGAGAAAACAACAGAGCCACCTCCTCAAACACTTGTTCAGTAAGTCAAACCTTCATTTGGTAGTGGAACTTGCTTAAAACGTAGCTCTGAAACTTACTGTCCTGCTTGTTGAGCAAACCAGGGCATTTTCCTCGGTAGCTGGCTGACTCACATGCAGGAGGCCGGAGCTGGCACCTAGGCTCATTTGCCAGTGCAAGTCCTGTCCAGGGCTTGCCAACAGGTTTCACTTCCTTTCCTTCCCTGTACAGACCAGGCATTCATTACACAAGTGGAAGGGAAGCACCATTTGTGGCAGAAGAGAAAAAACTAAGGGCATATTCAGTCTGCACCTCTGTCCTGTGAGACATACTGCCTCCCAAAAGAAAAGAATGCATTAGAGAATGGAGTATATAGAAACCTTTCACCTCTTTGTTTACCCAAAGAGACTGTGGAACTTCCATCAGTCTGGATGGCAGGTCGTTTAACTTGAAACTAGGTCTCAAACGTGGTACTAAACTTTTCAGGAAATTCTACCTACTTGCATTGGCAACTGAAAACATAATCATTGATAAGTGGACACAAAAAAGTCTCAGGGTTTAAACTTATTGACACAGTAATTCAGTACAAAGGGTGCTATTCCTAACCTTACACTCTAAAGGAAAAGTGTAATAGCGCTTTCTATACATGCTGAATTATGGTCTTGTTACTTGTCCTAGAAAAAACTACCACTTCTGCCACTTCACTTACACTTCTACAGAATGCTTTTCTGACATTAACACAGGCTATGAAAAAGGATTTTGTTTTACAGCTATATTTCATGCAGTTTCATAACATAGAGTTACAGTTCTGAGCAAAGCTGCCCATAACCCAGGATAAAAAAAAAAAATTAAAAACCAAACAGTAGAAAATCAGAAATAGCTCAAGCAAAACCAAAATTTAACACTGTTGTGGACATATCATTGCATACAGATATTTGTTGTATCTGTAAAGACTTACTAAACTTTAGAGGTTCTGACAATATTTATCAAATATCAGTGTAGCAACAGAGGTAGCTCTAGTTTTATAACATCTTGACAGTAAGAAATAACTTACATTATCCCCTTTCAGTGTGTTTTTAATTATGTGGTTGGCTAATAGCAGAACAGAATTAAAAGTTCAAGACTTTTACTAGATTATCATTCCAAATTACCTGATACTATATTTTAAAATTATTCTTCACAGTCATAAATAGTCTCGTGAATTTGCATTATTATAAACAAGGACAGTGCACCCATTTGGGTTAAGTAATGCAGTTGGTTTTTTCCATGTTAGTACAAAGACAACAATTTAACAAACCTTAGAATGTAGCTTTCCCTCAGAAGCACAAAACAATTCTCTCTGAATGTTTTACTTGCTGGAACAGTAATCAAAGTGCGTATGTTCTAAACCATGTAAAACTTAGCCTGAAAACATGAAAGGGGGATATTTTTGGCACAGTTAATTTATCAAAATATTAAAAATGAAATCATTATACTCCATGTTTTGTATGCACTTTTTTTATGGACTATGAACTTGCTGTATGAGAGATTCAAGTCAGAAAGCAAAGAAGAAATTCCTTTTCGCCCACAACTAATAAGTTGGGCCTAAGTACAGATCCAGTTGAGGTGAATCAATTTTTCAATGTTCAGTTGTAACTACCAATTTCAACTACATTTTCATTTCAGCAGTAACTAGCAAGACATTTCAGCAAGTTATTGCTGTCCTTTTGAGATCAGAATTGTTTGAATTCTAAGAACTGAACTAACATTCTTCCTTTTGAATTCTAGAGTCAAAGGAACCTGCAGTAGAAGCAAGTTCTGTGTAGTGTTTGTACTTTTGTCCAAGAAGTTTGGCAGACATGCTGCACAAATTTCTAAAATCAGAACAGCCTTTGCAGACATTAGTGAATATTTACTGTACAGGATCAGATTTTCTGTCCCAATAACAGGACTCAGGGATTCATTGCAAAAAAATAATTACAGAAAGACTCAAACACAATTCTACAATTTGTGGGTGTCTTTGAGGTGAGTCACCTTTTCTCCACTGAGAAATGTTTGAGGCTGAAAACAGAAAAATCTATGAAAGCAGACAAGGTTTGTGCTTATACAGTATGTACTTAACTGTAAGAAGATACCTAGGTGATTCACCTGGAAAGAAACCTACCAGAAGTCTGGCAGGATCTTCGGAGTTTATACTAATCCAAAGGCCTGTTGTCCTTTGCTTTTCCACAGCGTTTTCACACATTTTAAAAAAGAGTATCAAACCCTTCTTTTTAAAATATAGTTTATGTACTGCTTTACCTGTGCTAAGTTTTCAGAACTCAGTAGGGTAACAGCACCTTTTTCTTCACTCTTGTAGACATCTCCATGTGAAATAGTGTGTACAGTAATCGTAAGTTTTTATGTTTTCCTCCAGCTCACTTGCAAATATTAAAAATAGAGTAAACAACCTAATTGTGTAGCAATATTTTATTACTTTTCCAATTTATAACCTTTTGTGAGAACGTATTCTGTGTGGTTACATTTACTTGCATATGGCATCAGCTAATGGTAATACCAAATACTACACATTAGTCAGAGAGGTAGAGACCGTTCAAAGTGACGTGTGCCTAAACAAGCCTTTATGTAAACATCCATCACCACCACATGTGATTTTAGTGTGCTGCCTAACACTCATGCTCTAACCATGGCTTTCTTTGCAATTGCAGGGAAACGCAGACAGAGATTTGGCAAACACGTCAGAAAGGCACACAGAGAAAACAAGGAATGATGGTATGGCAAGCTTGGCTGGATAACAACAGCAGCCTTTGTGAAGCCTCTCAGGACGCAGGCAGCACTCAAAAGAGGCATTGGATTTTACAAGCTATCAACATCACATTATACCTTAACCTCAAATCTGAAACACAGCCACATAGTACTTTTATTGGGAATGTACTACTTGCAGTAAAACAAAATTATGCAAGTGCAGGCAGTGTTTATATTTATATGTAGCTTTAGGACATAGAATCATAGAATCATTACGGATTGGAAGGGACCTCGAAAGATCATCTAGTCCAATCCGCCTGCAACAGCAGCATCACCTACACCAAGTCACACAGGAACATATCCAGTCGGGTCTTGAATATCTCCAGTGAGGGAGACTCCACAACCCCCCTGGGCAGCCTGTTCCAGTGCTCTGTCACCCTCACCGTGAAGAAGTTCTNCTTTCCCCTACACTACACTCCAACAGGTCAGTCCCCAGCCTATACTGGTACCTGGGGTTGTTCTTGCCCAGATGTAAGACACTGCACTTACTCTTATTATTGTTCATTAAATTTTTCTCTGCCCAGCTCTCCAGCCTGTCCAGATCTCACTGAATGGCAGCACAGTCTGCAGGGGTGTCGGTGACACCACCCAGCTTTTTGTGGTCAGCAAACTTGCTGACAGTGCATGCCAATCCCTCATCCAAGTCATCAATGAATAGGTTGAACAGGACCGGTCCCAGCACCGATCCTTGGGACACTCCACTAGACACAGGCCTCCAACTAGACTTTGTCCCATTGACCACCACTCTCTGACTTCTACCCTGTAGCCAGTTTACAATCCACCTTACTACCCAAAAATCTAGGCCACACTGCCTCAGTTAATGCCTGTGATGCCTCAGACATCCATAGCGTTTCAATATCACAAACCAAAATAATTTTTTTTTCCTTACCAGTTTGTATTTTTGCATTGTGTGAACTTCTTACCTATTAATACTGAATGTATTTATTATGAACGCAATTAAAGATTAAAAAAAAGCACAGCGATATCTATTATTTAAGTGCCATCCACTCCTTGCTATTTATCTTTCAGCCCTATTTCCCTACTGTTCAGGCTGTCACACCTCTGTCTATCTGGTAATTGATATAATTACTGTGCAATCAGTGGGGTCTCCCTGGCAATTATCTAACCCTCTAAAGCTCCTTTTAGACTTGTGTTATGAAGTAATTTCACTCTTCCTCTTTCCAAATGACATTTGAAATCCCCTTTGTATCTGACAGCAGGTATTTTCAGTCCTAGGTCTTCCCAATCTCAGCCGAGGCTTGTATAGAATAGACAATGTTTTCATCTACTTTCATTGCTCACCAGAAGCCCAAAATGTTCCTGGTTTTGATGGTGTAAAATTTGAATTCTATCTTTCCTACTATCTCTATCTCAGAGAAACGGTTTACATAGTATGATCATTGTAACATGTAACATTGCTGATTATTTTTCATGAGATTTACAGAACAGTAATAGATGTTTATTTTTTAAGTTCAACTCTGCACTTCTTCACCCTGTTGCCTCTCTTAGTGGGACTTTCAGCCTTTATTCAAAGAATGTAGCTAACTTATGCCCTGAAGTTTATGTCAGTTAGCAACTAAGAACCAAATAATAGAACAAATCACAAATACTTCACCAAGACATTAGCAAAAGCAAAAGTGCCCCATTTACATAACAGTAGATATTACATGCATTTAAATAATCAATTGAGGAAGCAGGGGTTAGGTAATCTAAATAAAAGCATGCTGTTGGGAGAGATCTTTTTGCTCTCTGCAACTACCTGTAAGAAGGTTGTAGAGAAGTGGCTGCTAGTGTCACGAGTGGCAAACAGTAGAGTGAGAGGATATGGCCTCAAACTGCGTTAGGTTAAGTTTAGGTTAGACACCAGGAGAAACTTATTTATTCAAAGGGTCAACAGGGATTGGGACAGTCTTCCCACGTAACAAGACGAATAGCTATCTCCAGATGTTTAAAAGTTGTGTAGGATATGGAGCTCAGGACATCGCTTAGCTGTGGCCTTGCTGAAGTCAGATTACATGGTTTAACTCAATGATCTTAAAGGTCCTCCAACTTAAACAGTTCTATGATTCTACAATTTTTTTGCAAAATAAGTTAAAATCTGAAACAAAGCCAGTGATATAAATTTCTAACATTTCAAACTCCAAGACAGATGCTACTGCTCCAAAGTTCTGTCTTGAATTTGGCTACACCACATATCTCCATCCTTTTCAACAAGTAGTGTGACGATTTTGTGGTGAGCCAGCATTCTCATAAAATGTTATTTTTAGAGCTTTTTTCTTATCATTTCTGTACTTAAATTCCAAATTGGACTGGGATTTGAAATTTTAGTCTACTTTTATCACATAAAAATAACTGACTTGAGAAACTGTTTTACTTGGAGAGATAAGAATTAATACTATCACATTTCATGTCTAAAAGATTAATTGAGCTCACATTAGTAAGGATTAGATCTATCACACTGGCATCACACTTTGACTTGGTTTACAAAACCACAAGTGAGATGATGCACTGAGTCTTTCAACAGCACTTTCATATAATGAACAAGCATTCTGCCAGTGAGATTCAGCCATCACCCAGTCCATTTAATTCTGTTCAATACCATTATAATTCTTCAGAAATATGTCTTGGCCACTGTGCATAGTAATTTAATCTACTACGAATTATGTAAGTGAGCTCTGTAACAGAATGAGTAAAACCTTCTGAAAGGTTTTGATGGATTAAAGAGACCACAATATAGCAATCTTGACCTGAACATACACATTAAGTGAAGAACTATGATTTCTGTGTCTGTGTTCTCTGAATCCAAAATATTCTGTTGATTTGATATCTCAGTATCAGAATTTATAAATTTATCTTCCCAAACTTATCACTGCACTTAAATTAGCCAGAAGAATTAACTTTTCTCTATCTTTGTCCATTATCATAATTTCATTAACTGCCCATCATTCTTTGTATCATAAGTTTTCTTGAAGGCTTTTAAATTGCTACCTCCCTAGCCTGATATTTCAAGCGCTGGAAAATTGATCAAGGCCATATGTGCTGGTTATAATAGGAAAACTACTTAAATGGTAGTCTGAAACACCTGAATGATGTTATCTAGAGACCTTATGTTCCTCAGCTGTTTCTATTTTAAATACAAATAATGTGTCACATGGTCGCTTCTGCTCTACAGTAGTTCTGAAATGTTTTTTCTTTTCTTTCTTTACTAATTCACCATTGTTTTCGCTACTTAGCAAGAAGTCCAGTGTTGGTGTAAAAGTAATCCTTTGGTTGAAGACAGAAATTAAAAGTAGATCATGTAGCACCTCATTTAATGCCCTTTTTGCTGAGTTATGATGGCTTTTGCCACTTAGAGGACAAGAAGATGCACAGACTCTTAGAAATTACTAGTGGTGGCATTTACGGTTTTCTTTGTGGCGAGGGCCATCAAGCATTTTCCATCATCAACTTCACGTTTCAATTGCTGAAACTTTTCATGCCATATCTGAGAAGCCTTTTGGCACAGAACTTCTTCTAGACTCCTCACTCTGAAGCCGCAGTGCCCAGTAATAAGTATTACTGAACTCCGGGATAGTTTTGATCCTTTGGCATTTCGTATAAAGACCCATGTAAAATGTCCTGAAGCTCAATTATCCTTTTAATGCATTCGTATACGTAGTGTGAATCTCTGCAAGTCTGTCTTTCAAACAATTGTAATACATTATGCCTCAGAAACCAGTACAGGAACTAGTCCAGCAGGAAATGCTGTAATGAGAATTTTTTTTCTTTTTTTGAGAACACTTAACAATTCTGATGCATGCTTGCTTAAAGGAAAGAGGTTATAAATAACAAGCAATCAGTAAAACATAGCTAGTACATGAATTCTTTAGGTGAAAAAGGTTTCTTTTTATTTTAATATGGACAGCTGATTAGCCATCATTACCTATGGTTATACTGAAAGCAATGAGCAGGAGCTACATGTCTGGGTTTTTTTCATAAGCGCTGATTGTAGATTAATTCTGTGCAGAGTCAAGCAGCCCATTCTGCCTTCTCTGTTTTTCAGTTCCCAGAGGAACTGCCTTTAAGACTGCCAAATCTGGAAGCAAAGACTTCTGAAGTCACAATGATCAGGAGTATAGAACTGTTGCAGAGAAAAAATGTGAAAGGTTGTGAGACTTCCATTTTATAATATTTAAAGAGGACAAAGCAGTTTTATTGTATTTTGTAATTAGTTCTGAACATATGTAAAAAAACCCAAATCTTGTGAGAAGAGCAAAAACAAGATATTAATATTCCATAATGTGTTGTCTATTTTTATTTTTGAAAAAATCTGAATTTATGCATCTGATAAATACAATCAAGTAAAGTAAGTCTGGTTTCCTTGCTGTAGATTGTTAATATCCCAGTGTCTCTTACCCATGCTGTTACACAGCTTCCAGCTTCCTGCAGACCACTAACATCAGAGCCAGGGACAGAATAACAGCATATATAACACAGAAGAAATGAAGGATGTTGTACGTTTGTTGTGTCACACCTGAAAAAACAGAAAGACTTCAAGCTTTAGTCTCAAAAGGAAGATTTAAGGGTGATTTTCTATGACTCCCTTTACTGCTTTTCTTTAACCTGCAAAGTTAGGTTCACAGGTTACTTTCACAGAAAGATACAAAAGTTTGCAGCAAATAATTTCTTAATGTAGATTTTTCTTTTGTAATAATACATTTCTTTAGCATCCTTAACAAACTTAAAAGCATATCTATGAAGTAACCACTTTTAAGTCTTCATAAAAGATATATAGCTTTTCGACTGCAATAGAAGGTAGAGGAGCTGAGTGGGTTTACTGTATTTCTAAATTAAACACATATGTGTTTCCCAGCATTTCAGTTGAACTCTTTCAAAACTTCCAATCCTTATTTGGCCTCTAAGAAAGTACTGTTGAGTTATGTGGTCTTTGGAACCAGAAAGCCTTAGTTCATCTGTCTCCTAGGCATTGTTTGCAAATTAGGTTCCCTACTGGAATTAAAACAAAGGCAGCATTCAGAATCATAGAACGGTTTAAGCTGGAAGGGACCTCAAGAGATCACCTGTCCTTGAACACTTCAGGGAAGCAGGCATCCACAACCTCTCTGTGTACTGTCTCTGGCACCTTCCCGTTGTCATTGTGAGAAACTGCTTCCCAATATCTAATTAAATGTGCTCTCTTCTAGTTTTAAATCATTCCCCCTTGTCATATCACTAGAGTCCCTTGTAAAATTTCCCTCTCCAGTGCTCTTGTAGCCTACTTCAAGTATTGGAAGGTTGCTGTAAGATCTTTCCAGACCCTTCTCTTCTCCAGGCTGAACAGTCCCAATACCCTTAGCCTGTCTTGATAAGGGAGATGCTCTAGCCCTCTGGTCATCCTAGTGGCCTTTCTCTGGACTTGTTCCAGAAGTTCCATGTCCTTCTTATATTAGGGATTCCAGAAGTGGAGTCAGTACTGCAGGTGAGGTCTCACAAGAACAGAGCAGATTCAGGGAATCACTTCCCTTGAACTGCTGGTCACTTGTATTTTGGTCCAGCCCAAGACACAGTTGGCTTTCTGGGCTGCTCTCACACATTGCTGGCTCGTGTTGAGCTTCTCAACTACAAGCACCCCAAAGCCCTTCTCTTCAGGAAAAGATCTGGAGGGTCCTTCTTTCTATCAGACCTAAACAATGATTTTAAAAAAAAACTTTCAATTTGCAAACTTCAGCAGTTCCCTTGCTTCCAGCGCTCCCACAATTCACTCCAGCTTCTTGTAGGACTCTCTTGTATCTTCCTATATTCAAGGGTCTGTGTAGGTTGCTAATTTACAGGACTCAATAAAGACACCCTAACAGTTTTACAACTGCTTATGTTTCAGAAGAACTGTAAACAAGGAAGAGATCTTTTGATGCTTTTGCTTTACATCATGTCTATTTCTGTCTTTGCAGCACTTACAAAGGCAAAAACCCCCCATATTGTAAGACCTAGGAGTACACGCAGTGTTAGCTGTTCAACTTTCAGCCTCACACAGCTATGAATAGTGTGGAGCTGTTGGAGGAGGAGGGCATGGCTTATAAGGAGAGGCTGAGGGACTNCAATAAGTAACAATAACTATTGTTTCATCTCTTTGTGATCAGCCATCACTTGGAGATATTTCTGAGTTATGTATTTAAATAAAATCATCCTCTCTATAATGTGCAGAGTGTACTGCATGATGAACATTTTCAAATTACATGGTTTGCAGTGCCTTGTTCCACTGATTTTTATGGCTGCTTTCAGAATCAGTGAACTGTATTTGATAAGGCTGTATTCAGTCCAGAACATTTCTATGGGTGCATAATTGAAAATATTCTACCATATCTTCCATTCTACCACTTAGACTACAATTATATTTTGCCAGCCACTCAAAAATCCCCCATCCTGCAATAAGCAGCTACTCATGGGTGTATAATGTCACTTAATCATTTCTCTCTAAAGCTGTGACACACATGAATAATACTGTAATGATGACCAGGTATGTGTTGAAGCAGTGGCTTGGAGTATTCCATTATGTGTACTCTTGCAGTGTGGCAGTTGTAAATGCAGAGTCACAGATGTCCCATTAAGAAACAGACCCAGACTTCACGCAGCCTTTTGGAGACTGGCAGGTGTCTGGTAAAGCACTCAGTGGAGTCTTCCATCTGTGCAACCAGCTACAGCCTGCCATTGAACCTCTCTCCCCATCTAATAGTGGCATTAGAGGGTATTTTAAAGTCTGTGTAAAGGGGTCTTGTGAATGTAGCTCTGTTTATACATTCTCAAAGTTATTTGTTTAATAATTTCTTCCTCTGCAGAAATTTTTACAGATTAATCTGGTGTTATGGAACAGATATTTATTTGCAAGAGAATTCCTATTATATTCCAGCAATCAGTGTTAAATAAAAAATACTGTTAAAAATAAAATAAAAATTCTACTACTATTCACTATGTTCCAGAGAAACAAACAAAAAAAAAAATCACAAAGTTGGAGCTTCCTCTTATTTAGGTGCGGGAGATTTTTTGTGTAATATGTTTGCTATGATTTATATAGAAAGGGGATTTTGACTTTACAGGCTACAAAATAAATGAATGGAGAATGTAAGAAGTACTGTTTTTAGGTGGTGATTTCAGAAATACTTAGCAGATAAAGGAATAATCTTCTGAATCACAAATGGTTGTCCTAGAAGTGTAATTCTGGTTTCTATTTTCAGAACACAGATACTGCTTTTATTTAATTTTAAAAATATAATTTTATTCATATATGTTAAGCAGGTTGGCTAGTGTTCTATTTAAAAAAAACAAGTACATGAGACACACTCTTCCAGCATCACTAATTTTATGCTTTTGCATGCTGTTATAATCCTATTATATTTACTATTTAATCCAAGGTCTGTTGGGTTTATTGCTTCTTGTGAAGCAGAGAGATTTACAAGAACTGTTAGATCACTTTGAACCCAGGTTTTATGTCACAGAGAGACCTATACTAGCAGTTGTCATGCTCTTTGTAGATTTCATCTGGGGAAACACTGGGCAATGCTGAGCCCCCCTGAGAATAGTTGACCTCTTTGGTCTTTGAAGAAAGACAAGGGTCTAGGTTTGGGGCTTCCAGAAAAGGAGGGACTGCACCCTCTACTGAGGAACATCAGAAGTCAAGGATTGATCAACAATGTAGTGGAGCCCACTGGCTACACAAATTCTACAGGAATTCTGGAAAACTCATTTTATGATGCCATTTCAGGGAATTAGGTACTCAAAAGCTGTACTCTCACACATAATGTTAGTGGATTTCTTCAGTAAAATTGGCAGGGCCATACTGTCCATTAACATAACATATGTCCATTAACATACTGTCCATATAATAACTTGCATATTACTAGTTGGTATTTTCATCACTTTCTGCTTTTTGGTGGCAGTATGTGAAGTAGCAAGAACATCAAATGATATAACCAAATGGGTAATCACTTTTCTTTCACAAAATCTTAAAGTTTGTTATCTCTATAAAGCTCAGGCTAAAATGACATATTGTAACATTTGTGGGGGGGAAAAAAAGGGCTTGAAAATGAGTTAAAATGGGGGTAAATAAAGTGTTTTAAAATATATGTGTATTTTTATAGAGTAGATGACTGGTATGAAGCCTGATAACCACTTTCAGTCTATGGTCAAGAAACCACAAATGGTCTGCAAAATTTTGTTCCGTTGATAGGTGTCATGGATTGAGGCTGGGCCAGCAATGAGAAGAATGACAGATGCTCTCTGTTAGCTACTCTCCTTCCCCAAAAGGGCAAGAGAGACCAATATTCACGACCAATACTGAACCCAACCTTCTTGCTAGCAATTAGTGTCACCACTGATGCAGATGCTGGAGAAGTCCCAGAGAGGACTCAGTGACAGCCCGGAGTTGGACTCAGGAACTAGAATCAGGAACACACAGATTGGACACAAAAGTAGAATGGGCATTCATTCTCAGGCACCGGTTATCAAGGATTAGACCCAAAGAGAAAAGGCCTGACCCTTACGTGGCCTTGGCTTTGTAGCCAGTATGACATATATGGGATGGAATACCCAGCTAGTCAGTTTAGGATCACCTGTCCTACCAGCTCTCCCCGCAGTTGTGGCATATAAATTACTGCACCCCCAGTGTAGTACACAAGATTTAGCAATCACCTTGGTCTCCATAAAAGCAAGTATAAGCAAGAGATTTTCTGTATCCTAGTCCTCAATATTAACTGTGAACATCAAGGACTACTTCTTGCAGAAGCAGATACTGTCTACATAAATATGCTGCTAACTTCAGAAACACAGAGACTTAGAAGAGATTGAGCTGAAAAATAGGAATGGCAAACAGAATTAGTTCATTTCTAACCCAAACCGGAGAAAAAGCAAGCCATTTTGAGACAGTTGGAAAACAAAGGGACATTTTATAAATTGTATAAATTTGCCCACAATGTTAAAAGTTGTAAGTGTCCCTTGAATGTTGTGCTCCATTCACTGAGTTGTGTAGAATATTGCTTTTCTCTGGAGATATTTAAAACTTGCTTGGACGTGTTCCCGTGTGACTTGATTTAGGTAATCCTACTCTGGCAGGAAGATTGGACTAGAAGATCTTTTGAGACCTTTCCAGTCCTTAAAGTTCTGTGATTCTATGTGATTCTGTGATTAGCTGTACACAATGAATAAAACCCAATCAACTCTTTTGTCAAGCCTGTAGGTCCTATTTAAACATAGGTATGGCCTAACGTAATTTGTGCTCTAAGTAATACAGAGTTTAGGATGCAAAAGAGTGCATCAGGTCACATGCAAAGGCAGAAATAACATGCAATCAAACAAAATGCTTCTGTATTGCAGCTGTACTTTTAGAAAGCAAAGACAGGATGAACATTTTCAGAACTGCTAGTATTCCTTAGGACTTTTCTGAGCTGGGATCAGCTTTATGCCCATCAATAGGGGAATTAGACAGAAAAAGCAAGAAAAGTGAAAGAAAAAGAAAAGTTAAAAGATACACACAAGTATATATTTAATAATGTATGTGCAATACTGAGGTCTATTTTACTAAACTGTTTTTTAAACAATCTTTTATTTTGAAAGTAGACAACACAGATTAGTCAGATTACCTTCCTCTAAAAGTGGAAAATTAGTCCTTAGCTGTGACTTTTTATATGTATGTTTTTAGATTCGTTCACAGGCATTCATTACAATACATAACATCTGCAGACTTGTGGGGCAAGGCGAAGTGTGTGGTAAAGGGCACAGGAAACTGATTGAGCACTTGGAAAGTGGAAGGTAGGATTTTATTGTTTTATTAGAGAGAAAGATAAGGGTTACAAATCAGAGAAAAAAGATAGTCCCTGTGATGGGAAATGAACAGAGACTGAGTCAATGAATTTTGTGGAGATTTTTTCTGATGGGGGTGCTGAGTAGTGAGGGAGGACCAGGTAACAGAAGAAGAAAAGGAGGATGCATGGTGACCTCAGCAGCAAGAATGTGGAAGGCAGTGCTGTAAATCACAGACACTGTCTTTGCTTCCCTGTGAAAAAAAGATGAGGTCATTTGGCTTCACTTAGGGTTACACATGTTGTATTACCTTGCTTTATCAAATGCATCTAGAAATAGAATGGGTATTAGAGGAAGCCCTTAGGGACTAGGTTGCAAGGTCAGCTTTTGCCCTGATTTTTACAGAAAGTAGGTTCAGGCTGAAAGGGAAAGAGTAAGTTAGAAAATGTACCTGGAGGTACATTGAAATTAGGTATGACCATGATATATTTTAAAAACAAAAAACATCAAAGCCTTTTCTGTGGTCAGTATATGTCTTGACTCACTGGCACTGAGAGCTTCAACTTTAATGTTTCTTCCTTCTATTTCTCAAAAGTAAGTCTACAGTTTACAGTAGGGAGCTGAAATTAATCTAAATAACCAAATAAATATGACTGCATAGTGGTGATCACTTGTGTGTGTAATTGCCTCATAAGGGTAATATGTTTTGCTGGCAGAGTGCCTTGTACCTGACAGTGTTCTTCCTATATAGCACTAATGTGTTGAGGTATTCATGACTATGTCTAATAAAATCTAAAAAATAACTTCTTTATTGCAGAAAAATTAAGTATGGCTCTAAAACAATATTAGAAGGAACCCATACCCCCCAAATTCCCACATCTTCCCACTAATAAAATTAATCTCCATTGCTGTGTGCCTTGGTAACATCTCACAAGAGCACAGATCACTTTGCATATACTTAGGACATTATTATGCTGCCAAAATATCACAAAATCATAGAATCACAGAGTTACAGAATCACAGAATGTTTTGAGTTGGAAGGGATCTCAAACATCAGTTAGTTCCATCCCCACTGTTATAGAAGCAGAGACATGTTTCCCTAGACCAGGTTGCTCACAGATCCAACCAATCTGGTCTTAAACACTTTGAAGTTTTGAATTTTTTAGTAGCCAGACTTCAAAGGCAGAAGGTACTTATCCCTGAGAAATGTCAATATGCTTCTGAACTTGAATAAACTATCAACAAACTTAAGGGACTGTCACTTAAAAAGATATGGGAAGACACAATGTAATAATCTTGATATGAAAATATGTGTAAATTAAAGATACTTTTTTGTTTAGTTTTTTATTTAGGTACTTAAAATATAATTTAATGAATCATGGAATGATTTACTACGGAAGAGACATAGTGAAATTTTCTAGTCCAGTCTCCTGCTCAACCAAGGTTAGATAGATCATGTCATTCAGGACAATGTCCAGGAATGGACAAACCACAATGTCATTGAGAAATTTGGATCAGTGTTTGACCACCTGCAAGTGTTTTCTGGTGTTTCAATAGAGTTCCATGTATTTTAACTGTGGCCACTGTCTTGCCAGTGGGTATTGCTAATAAAGGGTTATTTCCTTCTTCATAATTTCCTCCCATGAGTTATTTGTATACTTGGATGATATCATTCTGAGCCTTTCAAATATGACTCACTGGTACTGAGCCTTCTCCAGGATGAACAATCTTGGCACTCTTTGCCTTTCGTTATGGGAAAGGTACTCCAGTCCCTTAATAATCTTTTCAGACTTGCATGAGAATTGTTTGCTTTCTTTACCATAAGGGCTTATATTTATCTGGTGATAAGTCTATTACCTGTTAGGACCCCAGGTTCTTCCATGTTGAAATGCCTTCTGCATTTACTTGTTCCGAGGTTACTCTTTATCAAACACAAAACTTTTAAAGTCTCCTTGTTGAATTTCATGAAGTTCCTTTCTTCCTGATTCTCCAGCCTGGTCAGGACTTTGAATGGCAGCAAAACCCTCTCATGTTTCATCCACTTATTCAAAATTTTTTAAACAATATTGTTGAGGGTGTATTCAGCTCTATTGTCCTTTAATAAAAATAAGAAGGTAGTTCGGGAAGATGTTGAAATTAGTCTAATACTATTCAAGACAACTCTAGCCACAGAGATGAGCGGGACCTTTTGCAAATGGTCAGTATGGATTTGCTCAGGATGGACAGAATATATCTTATGTGAGAATGCCAGAATTTGTGGATGAGTGTAGAGCAGTAGATCTTCCCTCAGTTTTACCAAAGCTTCTGACCATGCTCCACACAACTTTCTCTCATAAGACTGTTACAGTCTGCATGAATGGACAAGTGGATGTATGAAACACTGGGTGGACAATTCAACTCAGAGTGTAGTGCATTATGCCGGTGTTAAGGGGAATACTGTAGGCATCTACATCAGGATATGCCTTGATTGTGGTTACATGACCTGGAGAAGGAGAACTGCAGTCTTGTACAGCTTTCATCTGACACCAAATTACTTGACACTTGACGGCAGGGTTATCATCCAGAGAGATCTGGACAGGGAGGAGGAATAGGACAGTGGAAAGCTTTTGAAGTTCAGTAAGGGAAAAAGGAAATCCTGCCTACTTTGCTTTTAGTCTGACAGTATTATGGCAATGGGGGAAGGTGCTGCCAACATCACACCTGTAAGAAGCTGCATGAAAGCTCCCACTAGCTTCAGACCTACTTCTAGCTCAGGTAGAGCAAATCAGTACCTCTGTGAGTGAACCTTCCGGTTTCCTTTTTGGGTTAGTGAGGTTTTTTACTTGTTTTTCTGAAATCAAACCTTTTATTTTGGAGTTAGGAGATGTAACCATATGGTTGCTCAGCTTTTTGCACAGGAGAAAAAGGATCAGTCCTCTGCTTTGGTGTGTGGTCATCCACAGGTTATAAATGTAACTGCTTTCCACCATCAATCTCCACCATGGGGAAAGGGAATGGGCTATTCTGGTCTCCCACCCCATTTTTCTTCTGCTGCTTTAAAATCGCACCAGAGTTTCCTCTTCTCTAGACTAAACAACTCCAATTTGCTCAGCTTATCTTCATAGGAGAGGTGCTCTGATCATCCTCATGGCCCTCCTCTGGACTCACACCAATAGTTCTATATCCTTCACATCCAGAATCAGAGTGGGAGAGTCTTGACCTGATGATCATGCATACAGTTGTCTCTCTGCTGCACACACATATTGTTGTCTCATGCTGAGATTCTCATCCACCAACAATCAAATATTTGCCCAGTTTGAGCCCATTTTTTTGCCTATAACTGTAAGCAGTGAGTGAGTCCTTGTCTTTTCTCTGTTCTCAAGGTTTTTGATAATTAGTGTCTGTCTGAGGACTAGCCAACTGGTGACACTGCCCGTGAGAGGTGTAAGCCCTTCAGGAATACAGGCTGCAGACTGCTTAACTGGGAGTAGTTCAAGTAGACTTGAGGATCCTCATAAGCAGGAAGCTGAGCAGAAGCCAGCAGTGTGCTCTGACAACTCTGAAGACCAACTGCACCCTGGGTTGTATGAACTAGTCAGTCAATGAAGGGACAGGAGTGTTCTGATTGGTTTGGATCTCCTTAGGCTACATCAAGACGCTACACACAGTTTGTGATGCCCAGTACAAGATAGACATCAAGAAATCAAATTAAATTCAGAAGAGGGCTGCTAAGGTGGTCATGGATGCAACACTCATTCTGTTAGAAATGGATGGAGGACCAGGGCTGGTTGCACTCAGACAAGGGATGGCTCAGGGAGCATCCTCCATGTCTGGACTTGATGCAAGAAACTCCTTGCATCAGACACCTCCTAAGCTACTTCTCCACAAGAGTTTTCCTGTGACTGTCAATTAAGCCACTATATTATGGTCATCTGACATTATTTTAAAAACTTGGTTGGCAAAGATAATTTGCACATTTCTGCACTGTCAGGCTTAAAACTGAGTGGAATTTGATACAAAACACTGTATTATCACAGTAACAATGCATTATATCTGTAAACATTAATCAGCAGCTATACATCATTTAAAAGAGATCAATAATAGAACAAAACCCATTTTAATTAAATCCAGGAAAAATCATGGACATAGTGAAAAAAATCAAACACTATATCTTACAGAATTGGCATCTTTATTCTTGAAGGCAGTGGTCTTGGAGAATTTAAAGATCATGAAAGAAAAACTACTTTGCTCTAACTTGTTTGACTTAAAGTCTGAGATACTATTCAGAAAGATATGGGAAATAAGGCAGGGAAATAAAAAGCAAAGGGAAATGAAGCACACAGAATCATAGAATAATAGAACAGCTTGGGTTGGAAGGAACCTTAAAGATCATCTAGTCCAACCTCCGAGACTAGGTGTTCAAGGACCCACCCAACCTGGTCTTGAAGCCTTCTAAGAATGGGGCACCCGCCACCTCTCCAGACAACTTGTCTGTGACACAAAGAACAGTACCAGTACCACCCATGAAAGCTATATACAGATTTTACCTTATAGATTCTAAAATACATAGAAAATCAGAGAAAGAAAATATTCATAGTCGAGAGCTAGGAATGTTGTTTTTTGGCAAGGAACATACAAAGCCAAATCTATGTACTTCATCCTATCAGAGATGAAACAGGTTGATCATGGTGTATAAGTATTTCAGGAGGACAAAACACCTGAAACTACAGAATTCTTTAAACTACCTATGAAGTGCATAACAAAAGTAAATTGCTTCAAGCTGAAGTTAGTCACATTCAAATGACTAACATAACAAGTTTTTTAATTATGCTGATTATCCAGTAAAATAACCTACCAGTAAAAGTGGTGGTTTATCTATATTTGAATGAGCAATTCCCTTCTGGAAATGTATTGTTGAGCTCATGCATATGACTGCAGGTGTGAAATGTAGGACACATTCAGAGAAATTATGAGCAGTTGGCTGGAAGGTGTACTGACGCAGAAAATAATTGTGTTGGTCTGCATTCAGAATAATTTGTTGTAAATATGCTAGAAAATGTTTAAGGTGCTGCAACAGATGAAGTTCATACACTTATTTCAATTGAGGGAATGATGGCTTTTTCAGATGAGCTGACTCAAACGTCTATAACAATATGAGCATAATCTTAGTTACACAAAAATTCAATAGCTTCAGTCGAGTAGTAGTAATACAATAAAATGCAATGGACAGACAGATGGTATAATGAACCTTTCTAGTCTTTTCTGAAAAAAAATAAATATTGTTTTACCTGTGATTTAGCTCATCCAGCTGTAGACACATCATGTGCCTGAGTAAAGCAATGTAAAATTAATTTGATGTATCTTAAGTGATTCCAGAACCTTAAATTAGATCTAAATCACAGGTTATTACAAATAATTTGTCTGTGTCAAGAAAAATAACTAGATGATAATTTGGAGTCAAGGTATGAGCTTGTTGTTTTTTTGTGAAGGGTGGTTTTTCTCTGTATGTGTGTGTACCCCCCCAAAACAAATAACTTTTTCTGTGGTAGCATTTTCAAGGCATACTTATGTGAGCTCTCAGCAAGGATATAGCAGTCACACTGCCCAAAACACGGTCTGCCTCTAGTCATCCTTGACAGCTGGGGATGCACTTTGTGTCTACTGTCAATACTGATGGGCATCAGGCAGAGTGCTGTCAGCTTCCTCTGTTGAGAGTCTGCAGCTGCAACGGCTAGACCTTGAAGTGAGTAGGCCATTAAAGAAAACTTATTGGGAGAAAGATTCTCTATAGATGATGTCTCTTAGCCTAAGAACTATTAGCAAATTTGTCACTATTATACATTATGTGTATTGGTTGGACAATTTGGTGCCTTTAGCAACTCACAGAACCCAGATCTGTGTCCCTCTTGTAATTCAACAAAGAGCAGACAGTCTGGTTGTGATTAAAGAGGTAAGAAGTGGAGGAAAGAAGCAACATCACAGGTACAGGTATGCAAAGCATGGCTGGCTAAAGATAACATCTGTAATGCAGGAGTAGCACTCAGCTGGGCTTCTAAGAAGCTACTATATTGATGATTTTGCCTTCTCTTAAATCTGTTAATTTCCTTTCTTGAGTGCCTGTGCAGGACAGTGATTTTTGTTGTTCTCTGGAGAGTTGGTGCTTTTTTTGTTTCCACCCCTACACGGGCATTTTACACAGTCCAATATTATTTACTACAAATGGTCCTCACATTGGCACTGAGTTGGCAGGAGGCACCTGGTGATCTTGTAGGGTTGCAAACAGTCACAATAAGGACTACTGCTTGATTTACAGCTTGTGTACCAGTCTGAGACAAGCCTTCATTCTGGCTGAAAGAGTAGACCTCTCTGGTTTAATAATGCCTGAGAGTCTTGAAGCTAAAGTCTGTTTCTAAACTCTAATTTTTCACTTTATGCACTTGATTGATGAATGGGTTTATCTTTTATGAAGGCTGATATGTTTGGGCAATTATTGTCTCTTCCTCTTAATATTTGTGATGAAATACACCACAAAAAGTATATTTTAAGAAATAATATTCCCTTGGGCCAGCAGAATTTTACTTGCATTTTACCTGAGATAATCTTAATTAGAGCTGCACTATAGTTAAGTTTGCTACTCTTACACAAAAAACCTGTTGCATAAATGTCGGGCTTCAGCCATGGAATTTAAGGAAAATATTTTCTTAACACCACATTTTAAACAGCAGGGATATTGTTTTCCTCCTTGTTTTCTGTGCTCCACAGCTTTACTACTTATCCAAATTTACAAGAGGTAGAGATGAACATTTTACTACCAGCAGAGCAACTCTATCACTTCAGCTAAATAAATAGAATTAGAGAGGTAAGCCACCTCTGCAGTTCTAAGAAATTTAAATACACATTTTTACCTTTAGTACTTTTAATACCTAGTTATCATCTGAGAGTGATTATGTTTCATATGACGTTAGAAATAATTCACAAAGGTTATGTAGGTAGCACTTTTTAACCTAGTGAATAATACTCAGCACATACAACATTTTAATCAAGTTCAGTGTGTCAAACTGAACTGTAGTCTGCCCCTTAGGCTATTTGAATTAGCAGGGAAGAGGGAAACAATGCTAGAAGCATGCTATCACTCAGTTGTTAACTTCCCTGTATTTTTCTGCTAATGTATTTGAACCCTGGCCTGCAGTAATCACAGGAATCCTACTGAGAAGGAAATGGAGTTTCTCACTGCTCAAGATCACTGCTCAGCAGCTGTGATACCTGACATGATGTGGTGTTTCAGAGTTGCCCAAATGAGGTGACAGAAGGCAAGACAAGGATGAAATGGGTTTATTCACTGGGGAATAGTTGTTGCTGAAAACCTAGATTTTGAAGATAATATAATATATTTTAATTTAATCATGAAAGGATTTGAACACAATGACGTGCTGTTGTGATATGGAAGTATAAACCCTCTGATCTTTACAGGAAGCTGAGGTGGTTTAGAGGAAGACAGTAGATTAGATTTGTCTATCTGCACAACATATGCATAGAACTCATTGTGTTCCTCTTATATATGTAGCCATCTCTTGTAGCAGCTGCTCAGTGCTGCAGTTCTTTGAATAGCACAGGAAGAAGAGGCAAAGAAAGAAACAAACTAAAACAAAAAACTAGACCACATTACTTGCTTTAGAAGAAGACCTAACAACCTAGAGCATATGATAGGGATAAAATCCAAAAAAATTGTGAATGAAACAAAACATGAAATTAACCAATAAACGTGCCAAAGAAATGTTACGTTTTCTTGCCTCCTTCTTGATATATTTTCTAGAGCATATCACAGCATGAAGCAACTACACCCTGCAAATGGCACAAAGAGCCTTAGCAGCGGCATTTTAACAAGTCTAAATGATTTAGAGTCTGTGCCGATCTTGTTATTTGATTGGACACAATTAGTATAAGAGATGCATGCTTGAGTGCACTGAGTTGTGCACTCTAATGGTCTGACCCATTAAGGGACTTAACTAGGAACTGTATGCTGCTCTACTGCAGGCAAATAGGGTAGTCAATTATTTCAGTTTTTTCTCTGAAAAAATGCAAGAGGTGAGAGGTATTGAGGTGATGCTTGCTTTCTCTTTTTCCTCTGTGACTTTATTTTTTTATCATTGTTTATACAAACCCCATTAACAGTTTTTTGGCAAATAACATATCTGCAGTGAGAGTAGGAAGAGGGGAAAAGATTAATAGAGTTTGTAGTGAAAAGCATAACATTATGTGCTGGATGATAGGGATAGGAAACGGAGTTATTCCTACTGGGAACCTCGTCCTTAGGCCTGGTCCTAAAGAGCGACATTTTTGTTCTTTTCAAGGTATGAAACTTTAAGTCTTAAAGCACATATGATACATTAGAAAAGCCTATGCTTTTTGCATTCCACTTGAAGTGTCTCACAGATGACTATATCTGACATGGTTTGATTTAAAAACAATTTAATTTTCATTTGTAGTACAAGATGGATCAAAGGAATGAATTTTAGCAGCATTTAATGATTAACCTATTTGAGGATTAGGAAGTGATTTGGTAAAATAGAATAGAAAAAAGGCTTGAGAATGACAGGATTCAGTCTAACTTAAGATGGGATATCCTAAATCAAAGTTTATACATACATATGTATATGAACACAAAATATACAAACACAAGCATGAAAACACACAGAATACTTGAAACCATTAAAATATGTAGATGATCGCACTTATCATAGTAAATGTCTAAAATCATACACATTGGTAGGTAAACAGGTTGGTAGAAGAATGAAGCCTGTACTTAAAGCATTTTTCCTATGAGTTTAAATACTCATAATTCATGAGCATTACTCAATGGATGGTAGTTGAGACTCAGTGAGTATGTCTTGCTCAGACATTGTGTAGACATTGTTGACAGATGGTCCCAAAAATGTCCCAGGAGATGTCCCAGCTCAGAGGAGATGCTAGTTACACTAGCATCACTACACTAGATGCTCACTACAATTCAGAAGAGCTCAAAGGATCTCTGTTTATAGGATCTGAGATCATAGAATCATAGAATCATTAGGGATTGGAAGGGAGCTCAAAAGTTCATCTAGTCCAATTCCCCTGCCACAGCAGGACCACCTAGACCAAGTTGCACAGGAACATATCCAGGTGGGCTTTAGACGTCTCGAAAGAAGGGAACTCCACAACCCCCTGAGCAGCCCAGTGCTCTGTCATCCTCACTGTGAAGAAATTCCTTCTGATATTTATATGGAACCTCTTATATTCCAGCTATTGGCCCTTGTCCTATCACTAGATGACATTGAGAGGAGCCTATAAACTACTCACGTCAGATTCTTTTCCATTTTGGCCTAAAGTAGGTGATGTCATCAGTTGTGTGTACTGAGAAGTTGTCAGATTTCAAAGTTCTGGTACATTGATTTGGAACACAGCCCAAGGACTATGTTACCAGGCTGTCAGAGGGTCAAATGATTGTTGTTATTGTTCCCAGTCGCTAAGGAGAGGAGCAGAACTCAGTTGTGCAGATGGGGTACCTCAGTGACCTGGTCCACTACTTACTGGATTGTCAGGAGGTAATTGTTATTGTCCTCAAGGAACAAAAGAACCAGGTTTATTGAGGGAGTGTTTTAATGCTCCAGTACACTGCCTTTGACTATTTGTATTTGACTGTTATGTGACCAGGGAAAGAGTAATTACTGTACCAGGTAACCCATGAGTGGGAAAAAAATCATACAGCCACAAAGTGTCAGAAAAAATCAGATGTAATGAGCAAAATTTATATTAATGACACTTCTCAGACTCATTTTCTGGGTTTCAAAGTGCAAGTAGTTTCCTTCAATAGATATGTTCTTATTGCACTGAAATAGTTGACTGCTCACTGAGACAAGTGCTTCTTCACATTAGTCTCTACCAAGTTATTGTCTCATATGCTGATGAGACATTTGGGTCGCAGTGTATTTTTCACTGGTCACAGTATCTAGCCAAGACAGGATTCTGTGCCATGAATATAATCTCCATTCTTTGCATGAATAAATATTAGGCCAAACAAACCCAGTCAAATTGTATCCTTATCAACCCAGGGTGCAAAGCTATATTTCCAATCACAAAATTACTGTTGATCTTCTGTGGCTTCCAAATAAAAAAAATATTAAAAGGTTGCTCATCATTCTACTTCTTTTAAGAAATCTGCAGGTGTAGTCACAGTATTCAGTGTTCAGTGAGCAACTGAACATATGCTTGGCTTTTTATTTGGTATTTTCAGTGTGAATATAGTTCTGTGTGATGTTTTGGTGAACTCACTTAGCCTTGGAGTTGGTGGTTGTGCTCTGTATATATGTACTAAACTATACATTCAGGTAGCATTTCCAGAAACTGTAACCACAATAGTCACAGAAAAATATTCACTGCCATGACTATGGTAGTGTTTGATCAGTGATCACAGGCCACTCAACCCACAGGAGCCTATGGGTGGGGTCTTGCTCCAGCTAGAGGATACATGGCACTAGTTGGCTCTTGTCCTGGTGGGGGTCTTCAACACCCTTGACCTCTGATGAAAAAGCAGGTCAGAGAGCTGTAGGCAATCCAGGAGACTTCTGGAGTACGTTGAGGATAAGTTTTTAAGATGGGTAATAGACAGCCACACTAACACGAATGCATTGCTGGACTTGATGCTTACCAACACAAGTAATGTAATTAGTCACATTGTTTGGAGGCAGCCTGGACTACAACCATCACACATTTGCATCGTTCATAGTGATTTGATACATGAGTCAAACAAAGTGTAAAGTCAGGACACTGAATTTTAGGAAAAAAAACTTTCTGCTTTTGAAGAAGTTGCCAAGTGAGTTGCTGCAGAAGTCTACAATGAGACACGTGTTCTTTAATATCTTAATCAATGACATAGTCAATGGAATTGAGTGGACTTTTAGCAAATTTACAGGTGAAACCAACCTGTATGGGGCTGTTGACATTCCTGTGAGATGGGTCACCATCCATAGGGATCTGGACAAGCTGGAAATATGAGCCAATGTGAATCTCATGGGCCAAGTGCAAAGCCCTGCACCTGGATCAGGGCAACCCACAGTATCTATGAAGGGACTGAGAAGTTTTGCAGAGAAGTACTACGGGTACTGGTGGGTAAAAAGATGGACATGAACTAACAACGTGCACTAACAGCAACTGTACAAATATCTCTAGTTCTTCCTGCTTGTTCTCCATACTGTGTGCATTAGTGTATAGGTATTTTAGAGAGTTAATCACAGAAATGCAGAGGTATTGAGGCTGGAAAAGACCTCTGAGATCATCAAGCTCAATCTACGACCTAACATCACGACAGCAACTAGACCATTGCACTAAGTGCCACATCCAGTCTGTCCCTAAACACCTCCAGGGATGGGGACTGCCCTAAGCAGTCCTTTCCAGTGGTGGTCTGATCATCCTTTCCGTGAGAAAGCACTTCCTAATACCCTCTCTTGGCAACCTGAGGCCATGCCCTCTTGTCATTGGCTGCCTGGGAGAAGACCCTGACTACCTTCTTCAAGTAGTTGTAGAAAGGAAGAAGGTCCCACCGAGTCTTCTCTTCTCCAGACTAAATAGCCCCAACTCCCTCACCAGCTTTGTTGCTCTCCTCTGGACCTGCTCTAGCCCCTCAAGATCTTTCTTTAAGTGAGAAGCCTAGAACTGCCGTCAGTACTGGAGATGAGAACTCACCAGTGCCCAGTACAGGGGGAGAACTTTGTCCCTAGTTCTGGCCATACTGTTCCTCAAAGAAGTCAAGCTGCCATTGGCCCTGATACCCCCAGGCACTCTGCTCGCTAGTGTTCAGCTGGTTTTCAGCCAGTAGTTCCAGGAGCATGCAGGTGTCTCTTCATTGTTCTGCTATTAGGCAAAAACACAACAGAATGAGTAGCAGGAAAATATCCATTACACAAAAGAAAATCAAGATTAATCATTTGTGTACAAAAAAAGAATATTAAAATAAATAAAGAAAAGCTGTCAATCATGGTAGGCAAGTAATGTTGAAAAATCATGCCAAAATCTGAAGTCAGTGTGTGAAAAACTTGTAAGTTCTGTGAGAGGAAGAGATGGATTTCTGAGTGCTGTGAGTTTTAAGTGTTAACGTATTTCCTTATTATTTATAGAATTCTCCAACACTGTTCAAATGATATCTGTAGGGGCTTGCTCAACAGAGAACAGTATGATTTAGGAATTTGCTTTATCAAGACTACAGTTATTGCTTGGAGGATTTCTGTGGGAGATCTGGAGGGCAATTAGTTTTAATAAGATATTCTAATTTCCACAAACATATTGTGAAAATTTGGGCCATGGGCTAAGCAGACTTGTGCACCCTGCAGACCTTAATGTTTTTCATTATTTGGAGGGTGAATATTATTTTGCTTTGCTTTTGTTAAATTTTTAATTACTTAAATAGCTTTACAGTAGTCAGCCTTTATGTATGGTTCTGGCAAGCTTGCATCTGGCAAGTATCCCCTGTACGCATGAGACTCCTAAAGAGTTGTGTTCATAGTAGACTTTTCTTTATAAAAATGTTAATGCTGCCTTGAGTAATTTATACAAATGTGCTATATGTGAATTAGAAGATCTCTTCTTTAAAATCAAGATAATCTCAAGCAGCTTATTGCAAAAGCAATATCACAATCTCTACTTGCCTTTTTTCACATTGCAACCAAAAGTCCTTTTTTTATAATCAATCATAGACAAGCAAAAAGTAAATGTATTTCAATAGAATTACTATTAAAAGGTAAAAATGCACCCTGTCTTTGCTCAGATTCTTGGGACTCTTCCTCAATTAAAACAGAAGTCTTATATGTCAAAAAGCTCGGTAGTTTTCAAACCAATACTGTGAGGAAATTTCAATACATTTCTGTCCAATTGAGTCATGTGTCATCCTTTTACAGAATGCCTTCAAATTTTTTTATATATCTTTTATATACCTCTGTTCTGCAACGGTGTTTTAACAAAAAAAGATAGTATATAGGTTTATAATTTGGAAATGGAAGGAAGGTCACCACATACCTGGATGTCTCTTTTATTCCAAGCGTTTGACAGGGTATCTGCTGATTTTCCTGAATACTCCAAACACATGCATGCAGAATATCTGTACTGATTTTATATCAGTGGACTTACTTCACTGTAAGGGAGATTTTCACAGAAAAAATAATTCAGTGAAGTAGTGTTTTTCTGATGGCTGGGAAGCTGGGGTTGAGGGAAGTGTTTAAGGGACCTAGGACTATTTAGTCAGAAGAAAATTAGTCTGAGGAGAGCCTTACTGCTGTCTTCAACTCTCTGAAAGAAGATTGGAGAGAGCTGGGTGTTGGTTTCTTCTCACAAGTGGCAAGCTGTAGCACAAGAGTCAATGATCTCAAGTTGCACCAGGGAAATTTTGCTTAGATATTATGAAAAACTGCTTCACTGAAAGGATCATTAGACATTGTAACAGGATGCTCAGACAAGTGGTTGAATTAACATCCCTGGATGTGTTTATAAGTGATGTAGGTATGGTGCTCAAGGATGCAATGTAGAAGTGTTTTTGACAGACTTAGGTTAATACTTGGATTGAATGATCTTAAAGGACTTTTCCCACATAAGTAATTCTATGATTCTATTCTTTTAAGCTAATTGTAGAGAGCAGTAAGTTCTCTCGTCAACCTCCTTTTCTTCAGCCTAAATGAACCCCATTTACTCAGCTGTTCCTCACAGGATTTGTGCTCTAATCCCTTCACTAGCTTCATTGCACATCTTCAGACCCACTTTAGCACCTCAATATTCTTCTGGCATTGATGTGCCCTGAAAACTGAAAACTATACTCAAGGTGTGGACTCACCAGTGTCAAGTACAGAGAGGTACTTTTAGGTATTCTTTCTGATAGAAGCTGGGGTACCATTGGACTTATTTGCCAACTAAGTACACTACTGGACTATATTTAGAGGACTGTCACTTGGCATCTCTTGCTTTATACATTCTTCTAGAAGTATTGTTTTTGTTATTACTATTACTGCTACTGTTGTTATTGTGGTTGTTGTCATTGTTCATATTCTTATTATTACTTCTCTTATTGTGTTGTCCCATTCTTTGTTTTTCAGTTCTTCCCATTCAGCTGTGGTGGTGGGAGTGAGGAAGCATATAGTGCTTGGTTTCTGGTTCATCTTAAACCATATATTTGAAAGTAAAAAAACTTCCAAGAGGAAAGAAAAAATTACACCAGGCTTGAATATTGCTAATCTGGAAAATGTTTGTTTTATTTGTTTTTTGTTGTTTTCTAGATAAAAAATTGTACAGGCTCCCCTCTTCCAAGCAGAGAATTCTGCCTTCTCAAATAGTTTCTGTCCTACCAATAAAATAAGTATTGATGTTAACTGAACAGCCACTCTAAAATACCATTCAGGAAACAGATCTGTGATATATTATTGTCTCCTTCCTCTGTTTTTAGGGCCCATTCTGATCAGTGTGTGTTAGTACATGTGCATTTGTTTTGCTGAACCTGAATCAATTTCCAGCAGCTAAGGATACAGTTGTTTTTTGTTCTTTCTTTCAACAGAAGTCATCCAATTTGGTCATTTTGTAAGAGAAGTAGAAGAACTATGATAAAAAAAAAATAGTCAGTTATTTGATGTGGATGGTTATGCTATGAGTTTCAGATTACCAACTCATATTCTATTGATAGATATGTCTAAAAACAAAGAGTGATTTTCCTGCAATAAAAGATTTGAAGATCATTCATTATTTAGAGCATTTAATACCTAAATGAATCCAAACTTAAGTACTCTGGTATTACTTACTTTTGCAGTTTATACCCAATAAATGGGCATATAACAAAATGGAAATATATTTTAAGTTGTCTCCAGTTGATATATCAGGCAACAAACACAAACCAAAGTTTGAGAAACTTTGCAACCTTGCAGAAGGTACTGCACCCTTGCAGATACCTCTATAGAATACTTGCAAAGGCTGCAAGCCTCTACACGGCAGAAAATGTGGTAGGAATCATGGAAGTCACATGAGAAACAGCAGCTAAGAGGATGGACTCATAATGAGAGGAGCAAAAGCTCTGTTGGGGCTGCATTGTATTTGCCATAGCAAATTGTTTTATTGACTGTGGCTAATGGGGCAAATAAATTGTCAGCCAAAACCAGGCACTTTGACTGCAAGTAGGCTGTTGAAAACAAAGCAATATAAAGCAGAAAATTAAAGGGCAGAAGAGTTATGATCGCTTTTTTAAAAGACTGTATTCCTGAAATAACAATCACACGTGCATATGAGTGTTATCCAGGAATATGTCACGCACCTCTAGAGATAAAATTTATAAATACTGATCTTACTAAGAACTTACACACTTTGCAACTTTTCTCAGTGTAATTTCACAGAATGTTTAATGTCTTGGTGTGATAATAAAACCATTTTACAGCATTCTTTTCTAATCTACATTTGAAAGGCTCATTGAAATGCATGTTTATGCAACCAAAAGAGTTCTTACGGTTTTCTGGGCAAAGCAGTGAAAAAAGTCCACATCACTGATGAAGCAGAAAGAATGAGCACTTCATTTTCACAGACAGATCAAAATTAGATTTTCTTACATACAGAATTTAATCCCATTTCAGCAGAGTCTCAGAACAATAAATATTGTTTTTACATACAAGTGCTCCAGGAGAATTAACAACTAAGTGGGTCAGATTGCATTTTCTGTGTTATTAAACCATAAGGCCCTTGTTTGAGGTAATATCTTCAAAATAGTATGTTTTATTGTTATTTGCCTATCTTTGATATGACAACAGATCCTCAGTTTTGTTGAGAGCTTGACAAATCCCAGTCCTTTGCTAGACTGTATTTGATTTGATAAGTCTTTTTTTCATCTCACTTTTTAATTTTAGTGGATTCTGATCAAGTTTAGGAAAAAAGAAACAAAGAAGAATGAAAATTTTTGTTGAACCAAATGAAATATTTTTATTTACTTAAATCAAGAGTGTTTGGCTATATTGAAACATTTGTAAATTAATAAACTTATTTGTCAAATTTAGTCTTCTTTTAATGTATCTATCTCAGATTTACTTTTAAGGTCAGAATACATACTGCTTAGCTGTCACCACTAACAACTTTAGAGATTTTGGACTCTAATACCACTACTGTGTCTGGCCTCAATGTCATCATCGTTACAGCTTTTTTATACAAAATGTAGATTCATTTTTGGATAGGAA
>VXBP01008669.1:0-11341 GCA_013400115.1 Rhinopomastus cyanomelas
AGTTTGTAGTTTGAGTGCACCAACTTGCTGGTTTTCATTTGTTCTATTTTCCTGTCTTTTTTTTTTCTTTTCTTTGTCTGTATACAGCNTATGCAGTATCCTAAGCCATTCATTGTCTGGCAAATTTGTCCGAGATGTCATCGAGACCTTACTGCAGAGAATGCGGGCAGTTCATTGATTTGAACCTGCTAAAACTAGTGGAGAAACCCCAACCCGCTACACACCCAAGCAGGCTGTGCTGCTATTCAGCAAGACCTGGACAGACTGGAGAGCTGGGAGGGAGAAATTTAATTAAATATGACAAGGGCAAGCACAGAGCCTTGCATGTTGTTGCGTTAAGGGGGCAGTGGATTTGGCAGGGAGTAAACTCCTTTACTTTACAGGTCCAAATCCTGAGCAGTATCCAATTTCAAACTATGAGTCCAAAAACTAAGTCAGATTCACTCGATAGTGCCACACTATGAGTCAGTATAACTTAGATTCACTTGATAGTGTGTTCTGCTCTCGTCTAGCCATAATCTATGGACTTGCGCGGTGTCCAGTGAGAAACGGCAAGGCCAGTTCATGTGAACAAGAGTAATTTATTAGAGCAACAGATTTACAGGTTCTTTATGGATTGTCAGTGATGAGCACTGTATGCAAAATATGTGTACACAAATGTTAAATTTACCAAAGTATTAGGTTAAAAAGGAACTCTATACCAACATGATAGATTATAGAAGGAACTCTACAGAGATTTTTGAAGTTCTCGAGAAGATTCGTATCTCACTCAAAGGCGTACATACAGGGGGGGAAGGAGCTCTCAGCCTATCAACTGATTCCAAGGACTCAGAGGTCCACGAATATTCCCCGACTTGTTCAAAATGGTGTCTTCCCTCCCAATTCCCCCTTTTGCCGGGCTATTTTATATTATATTTTTATCTTCAAGGTGGAGCTTGAGTGACTTTAGTCATACGTATTTTTGTTTCTGATTGGTATAAAATTTAGGGATTCGTCAAAAAGATGACAGAACAATGATCAGGGTTGCAAAAGTACAGCTTATCTTCTTTGACATACCAGTACGTTCCCATCTTATCACAGGCCTTGGCCACAGCTGCACATTTCCTCACAAGGGTTGACCGCAATACCTTCATATTGCTTCACCCCTCACGGTTTGCAGACTCAGTTGCCTGAAGAAACATCAGAGGAAGGGATTCCTTGCGTTCCAGCTGTATTCCACTCTAGATGGTTAGAACTTTTAGGTTTAATTTTTAAGTTATCCCACACATGTGAGCAGGAACAACCACAGGTACCAGTAAAACCCATCTGGCTATGTTCCTATGTGACTTCGTCTAAGTGATCCTGCTGTGGCAGGGGGATGGACTAGATGATCTTACAAGTTCCCTTCCAATCCCTAATGTTCTGTGATTCTGTGATAGGTTGGGGAGTGACCTGTTGGGGAACAGAGTAGGAACAAGGTATCTGGGGGTCCTTGTGGACAACAGGATGACCATGAGCCAGCAATGTGTTCTTGTGGCCAAGAAGGCCAATGACATCCTGGGGTGGATCAGAAGCGGAGTGTTTAGCAGATCAAGAGTGGTCCTTTTCCCCCTCTACTCTGCCCTTGTGAGACCAAATCTGGAATATTGTGTCCAGTTACAGGCTCCTAAGTTCAAGAAGGACACAAAACTGCTGGAAAGGGTTGAGTGTAGACCCACGAAGATTATGAGGGAAGTGGAACATCTCCTTTAAGAGGAAAGTCTGAGGGAGCTGGGTCTCTTGAGCCTGGAGAAGAAGAGACTGAGGGGTGACCATATTAATGTTTATAAATATGTGAAGGGTGCGTGTCAGGAGGATGGAGCCAGGCTCTTGTCAGTGTCATCCAGTCATAGTACAAGAGGAGATGGGTGTGAAATGGAACATAGGAGGTTCCACATCAACCTGAGAAGGAACTTCTTCACAATGAGGGTGAAAGAGCACTGGACCAGGCTGCCCAGGACGATTGTGGAATCCCCTTCTCTGGAGATGTTTAAACCTGCCTGGTCATGTTCCTGTGCAGCTGGGTCTAGATGCTCCCTCTGTGCCAGGGTGATCTAGACTAGGTGTGGACTAGATGATCTTTCAAGGTCCCTTCCAATCCCTAATGTTCTATGATTCCGTGGTTCTGTGATTCTGTGTCTTGGCTCATGCCATGGACAACAGCCCTTCAGTTTCATCTAAAATATGTAGTGCGTAGATTACTTATCAAACCACTATATAAGAATTTTATTTTTTTTTTAATATGCCCTCCATCTTCATCTTTCAGGGAAGGTTTAGATTGGATGTTAGAAAGAAATTCTTTACTGAGAGGGTGGTTAGGTGCTGGAATGGATTACCCAGGAAGGTGGTGATGTCACCAACCCTGGAGGTGTTCAAGGAACTGGTGGATGCGGCGTTTGGGGATATGGTCTAGCAGTTAAACACTAGGAGAAAGGGCTGGACTTGATGACCCTGGAGGTCCTTTTCAGCCATGATGATTCTATGATTCTACGATTCATGATATGTGAAGCACGAGCAAATGCCTCAAAACAGAATTTCTCTTAATACCTTAACACTTTGATTAACATTAATGTTTTCTGTTAAAATTGAGGGAGTTTTATATTAAAGAGATTTATTTATTGTTTTCTTTTTCATTTTTTTCCATATTTTGACATTCATAAAAATTTAGAATCTTAGTGGAAAAGTTCACTGTAGAAATTAGTTTTGTCCTGAAAGTATTGTGATCTCATTCTTTACTTTTACATGAGTGAGAAAACTAATTAAAATAATTACCAAGGTATTTATACAAGGTTACTCATAAACTTAGTAGAAATTTGCATAATGAGATACAGTTTTGTCACTTTCAGAAGAGCTCAAAAAAAAGAGTAGGAGGAAATCTTTATTGCAGGAGATTAACAGAGACATCAAACAGCTGCTACTACAAATTATTAGTTGTGGTGAAAGATCAACCTGATCTTCTAGGTATGGCAGTACATTTCTCAAATCAGCTTATTTATATGTGAGGTGCTTGTTGCCAAACCATAACTTATAGTTGTTTTGTCAGTGTTGACACGCACTCATATTTTCCTAAAGAATTGTCACTCTCACTGTGTTCAAAAAAAGTTCAGTAATATTTGCTGACAATTTTGGAAATAAAAAATACACCCCAAAACTACTCCCACTTTCAACGAGATCACTGCTTGGTCATTAACTTGGATGCAGGCAGAGGTCTTGCAGATTGCAGCACTAAAAAGGTGCTAATGATTTAATCCTGTCTAGTCCTGCTCTGCACACTGGCGGTTTGGTTTAAGTACCTACATACAACGGTACTTTTACCTACCAGAAGATGCTATACATTCCTTCATTTGTCACCATTTCAGTCATGATATCAATACATTTGAAAGATGCTGGAAGACAAGTTTTGTAGCATTGCTGGAAAAGAAACCTGAAAGAAAGAGGACAACCAAGTAGTCACAACTGTCTAAATTAATAAACCGAAGTAATGTTTAAGATCATCATAAATACTTATCAAAGACATTTAGGCAACTGTAGTTTCAAAAAAAATACCATAGCACTATTTTTGCAAAAGTGGAATTTTAATGTGCAGACTTTTCTACATTAATGTTTACCTTTCATTAAATATGAAAAAGGCAGAGGGAAAATGATGTTTCCTTTACAAATAATGAAGCCTCTGACAGTTTGTTTGTTTGGTTAATAAGGCATTCCTTATTAACAATACATGAGCTGTGTCTGTCTTTAACATGTGCTGTAAGCTTTCTTACCATCTATTAATTTTTTTGCAAAGAGTAACTGAAGATTCCAATGAAGAAAATTGTGAGTACTCACACAGAATTTGTCACCTTTGTTTATGTTGTAAATACATAATGAACTTCTCAATACAAACAATAGCTTTCTTTGTCTAGAGAAACCAAGGAAGACAATATAAAAAACAGATCAGGAAACAGATGCCTTATATACCTAGCATTTCACATCCTTCTACTACACAAAACATGAACACAACAAAACCCGATAAGGTAATAAATCATCAAATCAAAATGTAATTTCAAATTACTTGGAAAAAACTTCTTTTTATTCCATATTATTTCCTCAGTCCATACCAAAACTATCCCTAAAATTTTCTTGAACTTCTAGAACAAGAAATATAAAATTGCCTCTTAGCAGAAGTTAGATGGAATAAGCAATGCCCATCTGTTTTATTGCCTGAGTGCGAAGAGAAAATTTCACCTCTAATATCTGCCTAACAGCCTGGTAAACAGTTATGGTTTGTATGGACTAGGTAGAGCTGTTTGAACATCAGTTTTATAATGTGTGTCAATTGAAATAATAGATAAGGCAGACAACGAATAAAACTCTACTCCAGAAAGAAATTAGTATTTTTCTTTAAATAAAGCAGTTAATTTACATCTGTTAGCATATCCCCTGTAACATTGATGATAGAAGTCCCATTTGGAGGTTCCTGTCCCAGTTTTGATTTGGATAAATGAGGACCTCTTCTGGGAGACCAGAGAATAGTATGTAAGACTCAGGTTTTTTTCATCCTTTTAAATGTCTTTTCCTTGTCACTTCAAAAGGCCTCCTGGGTGATTCAAGCTCTGGGAGGTTTTTCCTATTCCATTTCATGTTCTTTCTACTTCTACTCCACCCTCAGTTGAAGTCTCCCACAGATACATTTCTGTAAGTTAAATAAATATTTGTCATAGATAACAGTACAGTGTCAATTCCAATTTTCTTTGAAATCAGTCAGTCAGAAACTTCTTCAGTGCTGTAGTAAATTCTTCAGTAAATGAAGACCCTATCCTTCCTTTAATCTCTCAGTGAGACAAAATACAATGAGCTTCAAAACAGCAGGTGAATAGACTCCTAATCTCTGTTTAATAAATCATCACAGGCTTGATCGCTTTTGACAATCTTATCACACATTGTAAAGTTCTTCAGAATTTCTTTGAGAGGCTTGAGAGTATTTTAACTTAGGATCCTGTATAGTCATCTGTTTGTGACTCATGCTATTTAATGCCAGCTCAAGGGATATTGCCATTTGATTTAGTTTAGAAAAGGAGAATGTATTTACACTTGAATGTTGTTAAGATGAAAGGCAGGTCCTTCATAAAATAGGACACGTTGAAGTAATTACTGATGAACATTGCAAAATCCCAAAGGTCACTGAGATCATACCCTGATGATAATTAATGACTACACAAGAGTAAATAGTATGAAACAATTGGATTCCCTTCATTTGCTCAGAACTCATAGGAGTCTAATTACTTTCTTTAGTAATGTAAACTGGATATGTGATAGATATATTTTGTTGCTTATCATTTCTGAAAAGTAAAATCAGATGCCCACACAGAGTAAAAGTTCTTGATATTTTAATGGGCAGCACAGTTGCTTGACAGAAAGTTGGTGACATGTGAGAGTTTATGGTGTAAATCCTAACTATCAAGCAGTTGAAAAACAGAAAATGTGTCTTCTATTTCTGTTCTCTCATATATCCTGAGTTACTAGACATCTTTACACTCATCTTGATGTTCCTCAACTCAATTAAGCTGACAAAGGTCTGCCAACAAGTGTCTGTCACACTGGGTTTTACTGGCTGGCTGGTCACTAGCAGTGCCTTGATTCTCTAGTCCTTTGTAGCTGTTTCCATGGGTTGACCTTCTAGCACCTACAGAGTGTTTACATTCTGTGTTCAACTTTCTTATTGTTGCCCATCTTAGCATTTGAAATCTCCGGAGCTTGGTAAGTAACCCTATGTCATTTCTTCAGCTTGGGCTTTGTCTTCATGTAGTATTGAGTTCATGACTACAGAGCAATGTCATGATTTTTGTCTAGCCCACAATTCACTTTAAGTGATATAGTCTTAAAGTGGACTTTATACAGTTTTGCAGAAGAGTGAGGACGCTACTGGCAGCATGCCATCTTCCACGAGTAGAATGATTATACTATCCATGAAACACTGGAGGAGAATGAGGTTCACAACATTGTGTCAGGCTGAAAGGAAAGCAACAGGAGATGACCTAGGTGACATAGCAAGTGCATAGCTAAAAAAAATATGAATGTTCAACATCCGTGTGTTTCGTATTGTGACTTGCTGGAGTAGTTTTTGCCTTGTCCTCTTCTGTCCTTTGTAAAAAGTGCATATTTATTTGCAAGTCTACCGAAAGAGAAACACTTCTTTGGGACTATATTGTAATTGCTGATATTATCTTATACTACAAGTAGTCCTTCTGCTACTTTCCAAAGTAAATACTTGCCTTCAGTAAGCTTACTCATCCATTATTTTAAAACCAGATACTCTTCTGTTTTTAACAGGAACTTCACCAGTCCTTCTGCTCATTCTTTCTACCTGCTAAAAGATAGTTTAATTTAAATTATTACTGTAATACTGTTGCAAATCTGCAGTATCAAAGACTATGTATTTGCAATTTTAGTTTGTACGTTTACTCTTTTACTTCACAACTGAGATTTTTCTTTAGAATCTAAAGATATTTTGGTGCTTAAAATCTTTCTTCTCTCTAAAGCAAAATCATTCTAAAAGTAAAAGTTACTATTCAGAGCTTTTTAAATTACAGTTTTGTAAAGGTAACAATATTGTACATACCATGTAAGTCAAGTTTCTGAAACAGGATAATTATGGAGGTATTATGATTTACTAAAGCTAAATAAAATATTTTCAAGATGAGATCAACATTTAACAATCTTGCTTTGACCTTGATGGCAGGTAAGGATAAGGACCCGTGCATAAACAAGGTGCCTTCTTCTCCCTGAAGTGGAGTTAAAAAAAAAATCTGGTGAAAGCCAGATTACTTTTAAATCAGTCCCCAAAACTATGTGACAGCAACAGAACCAGGGCTGCTGACTACTACCACAGGATTTGTGTGGTACCTTGCTTAGAAGCAACCTAATCAAAATGTCACAATTTTCTATGTCAGAGAAGTTTTGATGTGCTGTAAGAGCTATTGGAACTACAGAGAAGGATGTAGAATTGTACTGTATAATAAAATAAGAACCTTATGTTATTCGTACTTCTAGTAAGATTCTTGGCTGTATAATTTCGGAGCTCTGCCGACTTTACACAATAAAGGAAGACCGAATAAAAAATGTAGTAGTAACAAACTATGACATGAAAGGCAGAGAAGCAAAAGTAATTATACCAGAAATGTAGCTTCAAAGACCTCATTTGCAAGTAGATTATTTCTGTGAAAAATATTGGTTTTACTACAATATCTGTATAGACAGAACCCATGAATTATATATAGAAAGCTTTAGGAGAGCTGGCCATTCAAACACAGATCTTGGAATATCTTGCAAAAATGCACACATCCATTTAAGATTTCTTTATTTGACAGGTCAGTATTTCAGGTCAGTATGTATAATTACCTTGCACATACACTTAAGTGTAATTATATGAAAAACATTTGTACTTAGATTAGCATCTATTTTCTTAGGACACATACAACACACTACAGAGAGCACAAGAATATGGGCAGGAGGCCTTACACCACATTTATCAGACTGTGTTTCCAGTAACAATAAATTATCTTGTGACCCCGCTCACTGCAGTGCACAATTGCTATATTTGCGTTTCTAAAATTGTTCTCAATCCAAGAAGAGGTTCTCTTAATAAAGGACAAAACCTATAATTAGACTTCCTATATGATCTTTGAGAATTGCACTATACAATAATGTTCCACTTAGGCTCTGTGGCTAATATTTTGCAAGTTGACTTTCCCTTCATTTTTCACTATTTTCTTGACTAACTCCTGCAATCATGATTAGAATAGGGTGAATCAGGTCTCCAGAGGCTGAATACAAATTCAGTCTGAATCTGCTTTTACTTGGAGCATATCTGATTGATGAATATCCCTAAAAGAAATATATAAATAGATTTCTTGTATTCATTTGTTAAAAATGTGATATGGCAGTGTTTAAAACCAGTTTAAGAGGAATTATGTTTTAAATACATTAGAATACTATCCAAAACAATGCAAAATGCATGGAAGTCTTATGCAAGCTATGGAAGCAACAGGTTATGACTTTGCTGCTTACATTACTGGAATGAAGAGGCTGTGAGATTTTCCATTAAAAAAAAAAAATCTTATTTCAATACTTCATAAGTCTGTCATAAAAATCACATGGGACTGAAACTCTGGAATAAATATTCAAGTAATACATATCACTGAAGTATCTAATAAGACCTTCTAAATTGTGCATCAGGGTTTCTCAAAACCTAATTTGCATCACAATGTTACAGCAGAATTTAAAGTTCCTGCTCTTGACACTTTTCACTCTTTTTACTCTTCAGAGTAAAAGTTTACTCTTCAGAATCCAGGAGTGATGCAATAATCTAGTTTGTGATCTATCACGTTAAAATTTGATAAATTAATATTTCAAAACAAAGCTTGTGTTCCCATTCACTTTCTGAATACAAACTCAATTGATTACTTTCACCGCTAATACAAATATGAAATCTGTAACAGAAAAAAGTGCTTTATCTTTGACTTCTGAAACACTTTACATGTCAAGCATTGGGAGCTAATTTGAAAATTTAAATAATGAGGGCAAAATATTTATTTTTAAGGATTAAGAGAATAAGATAGAAGTAAATTCCATGTTGGCAAGACCTTCTATTAAGTATCTTCAGAGCATATTCTCTTCAAAACTGCAAAAGGTAAAACTTCTTCCTAGAACACAGAAATACATTTACTTTTTTCTAGTATGAAATCAAGCATTTATTTTTTCTGTATTTAACCTTTTACAATAAAACTGCATATACTCCTTATGCCTTATTTAATCTATGTCAAAGTCTTGACTTTAAAAACATTTTAGAGCAATGGAACTACACATTTTTTAAAATTTCTCTTAGCAGCCGTAAGTGTAATTTCCGCAAAAAATTCTTGAAGGTATCTTTATTCCTAGTTTAGAGAAAAGGAGGCTAGGGAGACACATTATCACTCTATTCAGCTACTAGAGAGGAGGTGGGAGCAAGGAAGGGGCCAGTCTCTTCTACCTGGTGGCAAGCAATAGGACTACAGCAAATGTCTGCAAACTGCTCCAGCGGAGGTATAGGCCAGATGTTGGGAAGAATTCACTCACTGAAACAGTTGCTGAGCATTGAAACAGGCTGCCCAGGACAGTGGTGGAGCTTTTTGAACAATGTGTAGACCCAGTGCTTAGGGACAGGATTTATTAGGGAACTGGCAGCACCAGGTCAAAGGTTGAACTTGATGATCTTAAAGCTCCATTCCAACCAAAGAAATTCTGTGATTCTTGCAATCATCTGTCTTAATTTTCCCTCATTCCTTCATACTCTCTTTCTTTAAATGACTCTACTTAAATAAACGGAAATATTTGTTATTCTGTTCTTACTGTTTACAGGTGTAACTGTGATTAACCTTTTAGCCATTGTGTCACCTAAATAATATCAACCAAATTCTTGGCTATCAGTATTAACTTTCTTATTAAAAGTTCATTAAATTTGAAATTATTCCTATAGATGTGGATATATGCTACAATAATGCTTTAAGAGCTGTATCTGAACACAAACTATCATAGAAGTTCCCCAACATAAACTTCATGTTTTATTTGAAGTTTTCCATACTTGACAGTCTCATGCCCTCTTTAGCCAGAGCTGTAAACTACCATTTTCTGTAACAATTATCATGATGAAGGAAAAAGGGAAAAAAAAACAAAAAACAAACAAACCAAAATCCAAAGTACATAACTAGATTCAGATACTTTACATGATTTTAAAAATTTATATTCTGCTGTCCCTGGCTCTACAATTGCAACAGCTTGTTTACTAGCATTTCCTGCATTTTTTATGTCTGTTCAAGTGTATTAATTTTGATAACTAGAGATCCTATAGAACACTTAACTGTAGAAAGCCTGTAGTATCTTGATTACCTGAGCTCTATTTCATTTTAGCTTTGAAGTGTAATATTCTGCATATCTAATTAGTTTTCTATTTCCAATTTTCATGGTTACCTCATAATTTATTCACTATGCTGTAAAGAGAATCATTTTTACATGGTAAGCATTTTTCAAAATAATTAATTCTGTCAGATATGAGATGAGATGCTGCATAAATTGAGCCTTGAAAGGAAATAATACAGTATTCTTTGCTTCTGCCCCAGTTAACACCAGCTTTTTCTTCTGCATCCTAAAAGGATTAAAACTCTCAATACTCTGGCCAAACTTCTGCCTTCATCTGTGCACCAATAATCCTTCCAGAATAGGCTTCAACAAAACACATCTGTTACTTTCATATCCAAATGTTAGTCCAACTCTGTGCCTTGAACTCTTGGGTTTTGATGCAATGCACTATTAAGCAACTTCTGAATTACTTCATAAGCCATTTATAGGTGGCATTAATACCAATACTTTGTTCGGGGGCTAGTACTGACCCTGTATGTTGCTTAAATTCTCCCTCCACTGTACTAACAGACGCATATTTATTTGATGCACATAGTTTTCACAGTAAACATTGGAAAACTGTACCCAGAAAATACTGTGATATTTTGGGGAGTTGAGATAAGATATGCCAAAGGCTGAAAAAATTGGACCTACATGTGAAAAACATCACAGAAGCCAAACATTTTTATTATCATTAAACAAGCAGTTTCGTGCTTATTGTCAGAACACCTATTTCTAGACATAGCTTTCAAGTTCCCTAAATGTTTTTTTTCTTTTTCATATTACAGGACAGCCAGCACATTTTCTTCCTTGTTGGACCATAAGTTCTTCTAAGAAATGTATTGGTGCCTCCTGTAAGAAAAGATGTGAGTATGTTTAAGGCTTTTATCATAGCTCATTTCCCTGGCATACTAAAAACTCAAGTTCCATACAATAGGAATGCAGTGACTAAACATAGAAAAAACAAGAACACTCTGTACTACATTCAGTTATCTGTGTCATGGTTTAACCACAGACAGCAGCTAAGCCATTATTCATCATATATGAAAAATCATGGAAGTCCACTTAAGTTTGAGCTAACTGGAAAATAGGAAACATAATCATAGAATAATAGAATCATAGAATCATTACGGATTGCAAGGGACATAGAAAGATCATCTAGTCCAATCCGCCTGCAACAGCAGGATCACCTAAATCAAGTCACACAGGAACTCATCCAGTCGGGTCTTGAATATCTCCAGTGAGGGAGACTCCACAACGCCCCTGGGCAGCCTGTTCCAGTGCTCCGTCACCCTCGCCATGAAGAAGTTCCTTCTCAGGTTGATGTGGAACCTCCTATGTTCCAGCTTACAAACATTGCCCCTTGTCCTCTCACAACGTGACACTGAGAACAGCCCAGTGCCATCCTCCT
>VXBP01008674.1:0-44293 GCA_013400115.1 Rhinopomastus cyanomelas
CAGAACTCAATGCATTCCAGTTGCTGTCTCACATGTATACCCCTGATGGTATATATTTAGCATTTGGCTCCATTCACATCTCCAGGAGTCAGGCTATTTAGGGAGAATTTTCTTTGTCATGTAGATTTGAAACCACGGAGAAGAACTAACCTTGGTGCCAAATAACCTGGCTGTGGTAGTGAAAGATTGTGGCTGCAAGACCGGGTAGAGTAGTTGTTACCCGGGTGTGGGCATGGCTGGCCTGAGTGGGAGGAAATGCTGTCCTGATCCTGGAAAACTGGTCACCTGCTGCCATCTGCAAGTACTTTGTGGCACAGCATCTAATATTCCAGTAACAGCTTGTTACCAGCCACTGCGACTTGCTTGCTTGCTCGCTGGGTTCATTTCAGTTACTTTATGTGCTGCTGCAGTCTTTATTTGTAGTCGACTTCACTGTTAAGCTCCCCTAGAAAACCACTTGATTTCCTCTCACTTTTGAAGCTAACAGACCTGCTTGTGCAGGGGCCATTGCTGATGTTCCAAGGGACACTCCTGCGTCTCCATGCGGTGCTTGTGCTGACCTGGATGCTGCTGAAATAAGGTCTGTTTTCAGGGGGGTTTAGGTAAAACCAGTGTCATTAGCCCAAAACTCCTGAGACACACTAGCAATACAGGTAGGATCCTTCTGTCTTGTGTTTGTCGAGGGATTTAGTTTGTGTTGCCAGCAACTGGAACCTTGCACAGTGCCAGGAACCAATTTTTCCAAGCAAACTTAGCTTCTGGAACTTTAAAACAGACAACTCCATGCGGGGATTGCTGAGATACCCGTCAGCACTGCCTACGCTGATTGCTGTGTGTCTGTATGTGCTGTTAGTGATTTTTACTACTATTCAAAGCTCGCAGGGACTGGAATCTCTGTTGTACTTCTGGAGATGTAGTTTTCAACAGCTGCCGGTGACCTACACTTGAAGGCTTTGGTTGCTGGAGTGGGAAACCACCCAGGAAAAACCCACAACAGCTTTCAGTTTTTGAAATGGAAGCAGGGCTGTTCCCCAAGCTATGCCTCTGTGGATCTGACTGTTTGAATGCTGCACTTGCCCTTGCTCTATGTGGCCTTTATCTCTTTGGTGAGGGCCACTGGAATCAGGAGCTCCGTGTGTGATGTGCTGACCCCACAGGCAGCAGCCAAGCCTCTGGTTATGTGTAAGCAGAGTGGTCAAGAAAGTGCTGGTATGTGGTTCCCTCAGCTGAGCACAGCCCTTTGGCAGAGATGCTGTTTGCAGTAGCACAGTGGAGTGGAAACATTGCTTCCCATATACCTGGGTGAGGTTTGAGTGTTTCTGATTTACCTTCTGGATGCATTTCACCTTAGTGTTAAGAATGGGCAGGATGGGGCCAGTGGGAAGAGGCTTAGACCTGTCTGATTTCTCTGCTTGAGCCAAAAGTGGAGACCTCTTTTCTCACAGCTTTCCCAAGCCACTTGCTGGTCCCACGGGCTGTGCTCACTGCCACTCACTACTGAGGAGCCCAGCTAGGCTGTTGCAAGAGTGTAGGTAGCATAGGCCGATCACCTGTCTTCTAGTCATAGAATCATTAGGGATTGGAAGGGACATTGAAAGATCATGTAGTCCAATCCCCCTGCAACTTTGTGCTTCTGCCTGCCCAAAGGAGTCCTTCTCTGAAGCCCCACTGGAGAGTTCTGCATAGAGCAGTGTGTCCTGTCCTTACAACCAGGGAGGAGTTCACAAGAGCTGCTCCACACAGTGCTGCAGGGTGAGGAGAGAAGAAATCCCCTCCTTTCTCTCCAGGAAAGAGTTAAGGACAGCAGCAGCCAGAAAAGGAGGTGAATCCTCAGCCCGAGTTTAGAGCTTCAGAGTCCTGGAAGAAGGGGCACTACAGTCTCAAGTCCCCAGAGTCTGGCACAGCACTGCTACTCCTGCTGCCTTGCAGGAGCAGACACTCACTTTTGAGGCTCCCATCCCACTGCCTTCAATGAGACCAGTGTGTGTAGCCTGGGCAAACAGCTGGGTCATTAATTGCATGAGGGCTTATTGACTGTGGTTTGTGTGTCTTTGTGGAGAGGACTCAAAGGCTTGGTTGTGGGGAGACAGGTGATCCTTTGCTTTGTTTCCTTTCTCAGCTGGTTGCATCGATTGTCTTCATCAGCTTTGGTGTCATCGCTGCGTTCTGCTGTGCCATAGTAGATGGTGTCTTTGCCGCCAGGCACATCGTAAGTGCTGCCAGAACACGGGTCCTGTGGTGCTGTCACTCTAGGAAAACAAGTGGTGCTGTCTGTAGCCCCGTGTCAGGTCACATCAAGCCCCCTAAATACACATCATGCAGTGAGCACTGGTTTGTATCACAAACTTCAGGAAAATTGATCTGTTTTTCAAAAACAATCTGAAATGAGCAGCAAGCACTAAGATCTCAAAGCTTTGTGGGAGTTTTTCGTGTGTGTGCTTCATGTGTTGGCTGAGGCTCAAAGCTATAAACAGTGTGAGTTACAGCCCTTGCTGAGGGGCAGGTCAGAGCAGTAATATCTGCTGTGTCCTGTGTTAGTGGAGGTGGTTCTGAGTGGTGGTTAAGCTGCTGGATATTTTAGGAGAGTAGTAAAGCTATTGGATAGGAAGCTGCTTAAAGCACTGCAGTGTAAACACGAGACACTTGCTGTAGGTACTCAAATTCTGTTTCATGACCTTACAAACTCTGAACCTCTGCTGTCATGACCAATAGGGAGCACAGTGGGACGTGTGAAAGCTGGAGCTGATAGTTCAGGAATGAAAATCTGCTTTTCTCTTTCAGCTTTTTAGCTGAAATTTATGACTGCAAACAGGTTTTTGTCCTGCAGCTCTGCAGTGTCTTGACTTGGTAAAAAATTTCTATCACAATGGGATTTAAAGAACATATTTGGGCTTTATTTGTGATCAGAATGAAAAAGAATTGCAGAAGGGCAGGAGTCCCCATGAAGTAGAAACTCCCCGTGTCAGTTGGCTCATTATTTTCCTTGGAAAACTGGCTTCCCTCTCCTGGCCCTCAGCAGCCCAGTGGTAGGAAGACAGCTTGACAGCAGGATTTACTGGCAGGGCAGCAATGTGATAGGCTGCATGATAGGTCTCCATCTGCCTGGATGCAACCCGTGGGTCTTGGCCATATCCAACCCCTTTTGCAAGGGCACGTGAAGCATCATCTCTGATGAAGTTGTGAACCTTCTTTGACTCCTGGTCCTGGTGATGTAGCTCTGAGCTCTGTGGACTTGCTTGGAGTCAGGTGATGGCATGAGCTGGCATCTCCTCCTGGCTGGCCCCAGCCATGTCTGTGTGTCTGAGGCAGGCAGAGATGAGCAGTTGGGGCGATGAGGCCTCTGGTTTCTGTCTCTTGACAAACAAACTTGCATTTGGCCTCACTTAGCCCCCTAACAGTCCAAAACTGTCACTGTCTTGCTGGAGACATGCTCTTGCCATGCTGGCTTATACTTTTTGCCGCAACATCTGCTGCTGCCTCCCCAAGCTTTGGATCAGATGCCCAGAGAGCAAGGCCACCTACTTCTGGGAAGGCCTTGCTGATGCAGCATTGCTCTTCCCAACACTGTGCCCAGGGGAGCCAGGCTGTCCCAAAATGGGATGCGAATGCATGTGTGTAGGCTGAGCCGTTGCTCATTCTCCAGAGCTTTTCTGCAGGTTACTGAAGAGCCCAGACGGGCAAATTTGCCCACAGTTTAAGGAGAAATTGCTGTGATTCAGCATGAAGAACCCTTGGGAACTCATCGGGCAGCCTTGGGGCAGTCTATGGGGAAGTGGAATCAGTCAGTCGGTTTGAGGTGGCAGCCTGCACCCACATGATCCTGGCTTAAGACCCTGCTCCTCCTTTGCTAACTGTGGCACATGCATCCCTCAAGGACCAGGGTAAGACTTCCCCTGTGCCTCAGGGGGTGGCTGGGGGCTGCCATGAATGCAGATGTTGCAGGAGAGCTGCTTTATCGAGGTGCTGACAGAAGAGCAGTTCTCTCCACAGCCTGGTCCCTTCTCCCAGCCCCGTTAGCTTTATTTTGATTTCACTGCGATGCTAAGCCTGATGCTTTTTTCTCTGCAGGACCTGAGGCCGCTGTATGCAGGGCGATGTCAGTACTACTCCAAGAGCACCACTCCAGCAGAGGTGAGAGTGGGTTCAGCTGTCCTGTCTCTGTGAAGGGGTTGTTTGCGTGGTGCAGGGAGTGGAACCTGCTGCCAGGCTGCTGCTCTAGTGGCCTGGGGCTCTGGCAAGTGAGGAGGAGGTGGAAGGCTGGGCCTGGGGCAAGTGTGGGTGTGTTGGGAGCACTTGAAGATTAATTCCTCCGTGTCTGGTACTGCCGCATTAGTGAAAGGGAGATGGAGAGGAAGGAGCGGGGAAGAGGAAAATACACCAGTTTGTCTAAGATTTTCAGCTGTCAGTTCACTCCGGGAGTAGGGCAGTGGGTTAAGAGTTCAGACAACAGGAGTTGCTATGGATACGAGCAACGTTTTCCACCCTTTGCACATTTCTGTTGTCTCCTCCAAGGACAAGCCTGTGGGGGATTAATGTGCCACATGTACTCAGGGTGTCTGTGGACATCTCTGGCTGCCTGTGTTCTGCACTGACAGCTGCTCTGAGGTTTCCTCACAAGTTCTCAAGTAGTTTTGAATAACCATTAAATTCCAAATCAAAATGCCTGCTTGAGGTACAAAGCAAGTACCACCCGGTGATTTGGGTGATGTCCAGTCTCTTTTCAGTCCAAAGACCATCCATGTGAGATTGGATGCTGCTGCCCACTGTAGACCATTAACTGTTCTGAGTTGCAGTGTCCACTGTGGAGTGGGTGGTGTTAGTTCAGCAAGGTCTTGCCTGTTAAGAGTTGCACATCCCCCTTCTGCACTTATTTGTAACTTCCCCATAGTGACAGGAAACAACGGTCTATTCTAATCTAGTGCCTCCATATTCCCATGTAGCTGTGTCCTTTGTAGGAGCTGTGCTGCAAGATAAGGAAAAGAAGATCTGCCTGGAGCTGGTCTGGAGATCGGTGCAAAACCGATATGTAGAGCAGGCCAAGTAGCAGCAGAAACCGTGTGTGGTGGCTGTGTCCCCGCATGCCTCATGTCTTTTTTCTGTGTTCACACAGGCAATCTGTCACCCACAGCGCCGTGCACCCTGCACACCTAAAATAAAAACCAACACCTGCTTCTGCTGTGACCTGTACAACTGTGGGAAGTGAGTAGGCGAACAGTCCCATTTCTGGTGGTGGGAAGGGTGAGCAGGGGTCGTACGAGGTTGTAGGGGTCTGAAGGACCAGGCCAGAGCAGGAGCACAGTACTGGTTAGTTGTGGGAAGAGATCGTAGGCTGTGGTTGCTAACCACAAGAGCTGTCAGACGGAAGATGACAAAGAAGAGGGATGTAGGAAATGCCCTAAAGCCATCCCACCTCAAGTGAGCCAGGCCAGCCCAGCTGCAAGAATGAAGAAGGTGAGAGTTTGCGTTAGTTCTGCGCTTAGTGCCTTCCCCAGTATTTCCCTGAGTGTCTCACAGAATCACAGAACCCTTAGGGATTGGAAAGGACCTCGAAAGATCATGTAGTCCAATCCCTCTGCAACAGCAGGATCACCTAGACTGAGTCACACAGGAGCACATCCAGTCTCATCCTAACGCTTTCCTTCTCTGTTGGCACTGCTTGTTTGCTCCATTTTGTTCCTTTTGAGAAGACTGAAGATGCAAAAACTGGGACACTGTTTTTCCTCACCTTGTCACTCTTTCATTCCCCACCTTGTTAGCAGGGAGGACAGTTTTCAGGCTGGCATCAGCTGCTTCTTCACAAATCAGTGTCCTCTCTGCCCAGAATCCTCTTCCGAAGAGGTTGGAAGGTGTAAGCACTGTGCAAGGGTGAATCAGAAGGGTGGTTAACAATCAAGAACCACCACATAGTGATCACACCAGCACCAGAACTGTCTTCCGTGCCTGAGCCAGCTTCATTTACAGCATGTGCTGCTTACATCATTTGGAGTGTCTAAAGTGTGTCAGCAAGTAATTAACACACTGGCTCTCGCCTGAGGCTGTTTCAGGGTTCCCATTTCTCACAGCACTAAACTGGGCTCATCCCACTTAAATAGTTGACTGTGGTGGATGAAGATCAAAAGCTACTGTTGAGAGAAGGCAGCTCACACACAAGGAAGGGCAATTCCTCTGTAGGACTTTGTTTGTGTGGCAGGGGGTGGAGGGGAGGGGTGAAAGTCGTGTTTTCCTTTGACAGTTTACAGAACACAATGCCTTTCTGCTGCTGGTGAGAGCAGATTAGAACAGAAAAACTTGTCACTTCTCTGTATTTTTTTTTACCTTCCCCCCTCTTCCCCCTCAGTCAGGCTGACCCATCTTCCCCTCTCTGATGGATCAGTTCTCATCTCAGTCTCGGTCAGTAACACATACAGGCTCTGCACTGAGGAGATACTGGTTCATTTGGGGGCCTTGGCAAGAAAGGCAGGGACGCTCAAGGCTGGTGAGCTCCCCACTTCTGTAAAGGATGGAAGCTATAGAAAACACGACAGCAGCCTTGCATCCCTTCTGATGCTGAGGACCTTTGCTGCGGCAGCACTGGATGAACCCTTTCCTGTTGATGAGAACACGCTGCACTTATCTGTTCAATGCTGAGTATTCTCCATGGAGCAGCAGAGTGTGCAGAGAGCTTTGCACTCTCGCATCTCCATAGGAACAAGCTCTTGCAAGCAGTACTACAGGCTGTGTTGCTGAAGGCAGTCATGGTGTGCGCTCAGGGTATGCCAGTCACATGGGCCAGCACCCAGGTTTTTACAGCCTGTGGTTACACTGCCTCAGTTCTGCTGAAAATCCCCATTTCCTGCAGCTGCCTGCTACAACAAGGGGTCAAAACAAGGAAAAGAAGCCACACTTGAGTAACAAGGGAAGGAGGGTGACTCTTGTGAAAAGGGACAGGTTCCTTCGGGCTTTGTAGATGTTGCCAGGGAACTGAACCTGGATCTTCTGCTTCTTGGCCAGAAGTGTGAGCCCATTCTTCACTGTTCCCTCAAAGCCCATCAGCAGTTTGAGCCTAATCCTGTGTGTGAGCTGGGAGAGAAGTTTTTAACAAGTCCTTAGTACTGTTTGTCCCAAGTGAATATCTTCTTAAGGAGAATTTGCTATAGCCCGCTACGTTTGGTAAGCTAGAGTGAGGGCCAGCCTGGTCCTCCAAACAGCAGAAGTGAGTTACTACTGAGGAACCTTGCTGTGACCCCCAACCCACGTGTGGTAGTTGCCACTTGTCCGTTCCCGCAGTAATGACCTGAGTGGATTTGACTGAGTCTTCTCCATCTCGTTTCTGCATGTGGAAAAGCACAAAAACGCAAGCAGAAGGACCCCTTTCTGCTGAGGCCCCGGGGCTGCTGCCAGCCCACGATACTGCAGAGCCGCGAAGGACAGGCAGTGAGATGCTTTGTGGCCGAGCCCTCTAGTGCCAGGAAGCCAGCGGTGCTGTGCTGGGCCAGTGCCCCAGTGCTGCTGGCCTTGTGGCTGTGAGGAGCAGCCAGCATAGCCACTCCTTGGAGCCTGGGCTGATTCCCGTGGGTAAATCCAAGACTGTTTTGTCCTCCAGGATCTCCATGGAGTTTTGCGATGATGGAAATATGAGGCATATTCAGCCCTCAGGTTACTTGGGTATTTGCAGGCCTTGCAGAACTTGCTTCACAACAGATCACGCTGTCCTCTGCTCCTGTCAGGCAGGGACATCTCCGATGTCACCAGCACGGGATCTGGCAGGCTCTGTCCCCACTCCCTTGGTAGCAAGGCCCTGGTGGTTGTTAAATTGCAGACTCACTGCTCAGCAGAAGTGTTTAGGTTTTGTGATGTGTGGCACTTTTTTAATCATTACTTTCGGGTTTTTTTCTATATAGCAGAGTAGAGATTTCTGGAGGCTACTATGAATTCATTGATGTCAGCAGCTGCCAAGACATCATCCACCTGTACCACTTGCTCTGGTCAGCAACAATTCTGAACATAGTGGGACTGTTCCTGGGGATCATTACAGCAGCAATACTTGGTGGCTTCAAAGATATGGTAAGATGGTACCAATCTCTCTGTGCAGGAAATGAAAGACTAAATGCCTTCTTAATAGTAGCCGTGAGAACAGCCTTTGTGATTGCAGTGCAGACCATCTAGGTGTTGCTGCAGTCAGGTTGGAAAGAAGGACACAAATAACTGTAAGGAGAAAATGAGAATTATTCACTTCCCTGGTCTGGTTCCACTGCCTGAGCACAAGCAGAACAAATGAACAGAGCTGGGAGATAGTGTTTTCAAAAGGAACCTTCCCAGAGGTGTTTGCAACACTGGGCTAGCAAAACACCCACACCTCTTTCTTAGAAATGCATCTTCCTTTTCACAGCTGTGACTGTCTACAAGGGACTATGTGGTAGCTGCTCATGAATTCTTGATTCTGTAGCAGCAGGAGGATGCTGAGCTTCACAGTGTTTAGGCAGTCATGTTAGGCTCTAACTGTCCAGCTAGTTTCTTCATGGTGCAGGATCTGAGATGGTGAAGTGGGGGCCTAAACCAGGCGTGACATGGCAAACTACAGATAATGAAAGAAGTGCTGTTGTGACAGCCTGAGCTTTGACGGACCCTCACTTAACCAGGCTGCCCGTTACCTTCCCTACGGCTCTGTTCTGCAGACAACAAATCCAGGGGAAGAACTGAATGTTCAGCAGATAAATTGGAGTTTTCATCAGTCTCCTGGGACTCACTCAGAATAAACCAAAATGAGACACCCAGAAAGGAGTGTCTGTTGTCCCAAACAAAACCTGAGTCCTGCACTCAGGGGGCCTTATTACAGAAGTGTGAACTTCTCTGCTCTCTTTTCAGACTCACCATGACCTTCCCAAACAAAAGAGGAGATGCAGTCCCAGTTGTGCATTGTCACTGTCGTGGTTTAGCACCAGGCAACGAGTTGTTCCCTCCCTCCCACCTCACAGTGCAATGGGGGAGAGGATCAGATAATAAAAAAAAGAGATGAAAAATGCCTGAGGTAAAATCTCTCTGTTTGGGCAGAAGAGGATGGAACAATAGTGATAGAAGATGCAAAAAAAGAGGCACACAATACAGGTGCTCACCACCCACTGACCAGTGCTGGGAAACCTCTGAGCCATGACGGCCCCCAGGCAACTCCCACCCAACACCACTATGGTGTGGAATAGCCTTTGGGCTTGTCTGGGGCAGCCGTCTTTGCTGCATCTCTCCTGGGTCTTTGTGTGCTTCCAGCTTCTGCTGGCAAGGCAGAATGAGGAGCTGAAGCATACTTGATGGCAGCAACCAAAACACCAGTGTCTTGTCAACATCATTCTGACCCTAAATCCAAAGTGCAGCACTGTGCCCATTGCTAGGAAGAAAATCCACTTTATTCCAGTGGCAACCAGGACAAAGGTCTTTTGAGGTCTGATCCACACCAGCCAGCCAGTGAACCAGATGGATAGAAGTGTCTGTGAGCAGCAGCACAAGAGCAGCTGAAATGTATTGGTCTCAAAAGGCACCAGATGACAGAAATCTAGATGAGTCAATGTCATCTAGTGATAGGACGAGAGGCAGTGGGTGTAAGCTGGAACATAGGAGGTTCTACATCAATATCAGAAGGAACTTCTTCCCAGTGACAGGGTGACAGAGCACTGGAACAGGCTGCCAGGGGTGCTGTGGAGTCTCCTTCACTGGAGGTGTTTAAGACCTGCCTAGATGGGTCCCTGTGTGACTTGATCTAGGTGATCCTGCTGTGTCAGGGGGATTGGACTGGATGATCTTTTGAGGTCCCTTCCAATCCCTAATGATTCTATGATTCTTTCTCCTACCTGCGGAGATATGACCTGAACAGTGTGTGCCCTGGGCTGTTGTCACAGGCTGAAACCGCAGGTGTTTGAGGAGGGAAGTGACCTTGGAACTTACCTGCTGCCTGTGAGGGAACCAGATTGCTGGTTGCTAAATGAACTGAGTTAAGCTCTAAAGACACAACGTGCTCCTTTAAATAATTTCTGCTTGCTTTTGGCTGCCAGCTGTCAGTGGCTTGGTTGGGAGCCTGAGGTTCTCTTCCTTCTGTTGTAACAGACTCCTTCCCTCCCTGCGCTGAACTGCACGGTTGAAAACGCGCACCCTTCGGTGTCCTACTACTCGAGGCCACAAGTGACGTCTTACAGCACCTACTACCACAGCACTCCTCACCTGCCTCCTTACTCCGCGTACGACTTCCAGGTAGGGAACCTTACAGGATGGTTCCTTGTTTGGCAGCAAGGTTGGATGCAGTCAAATCAAGGTTACACCTGCAGGGTGCCGGAGGCCCGTCTTCCTGTCATTCGCACAGTTTAATTTTGTGGTTCCCGCAGAGAACACAGTCTTCCCTGCGAGGCTCTGGACCCTGGCAGCACTCTCTTACTAAGCCCTTGTTGTCCTGAAAGCTGTTCTTGAAGAGAAGGCAACAGAACCTCTCTTTTCTGTCACAGCAGAGGTCACGTTAACACGGACATTGCCTCTGGCACCTGTAGTCGTTGAGGGTAGAAGCAGAGCAAGGTCTTCAGGTATTGGGTGTCATTGGGCCAACTGCCATGTCTGAGAGAAACAGATGAGCTTTTGGAAGCAAGTTATTTTAGCCCCTGAAGACACGTGCTGACTGAGAAGCTCTTGTGTTGTGTTTTTTCTCACACGCCATCTGATCTAAGGTTGGTTCCCGCAGATGTCCCTTCTGCTGTGGTGTAGCCCTTCCTGAGTTCTGGAGCTGTGCTGTTGGAAATGGTGATTTCACAGAAATCTTGCTGTCAGCATCAGCTTTCCGACCACATCTGGAGTATTGTGTCCAGTTCTGGGTCCCTCAGTTCAAGAGGGATGTGGAGCTGCTGGAGGGAGTCCAGCGTAGGGCAACGAGGATGATGAAGGAAGTGGAGCACCTCCCTTATGAGGAGAGGCTGAGGGAGCTGGGTCTCTTCAGCTTGGTGAAGAGGAGACTGAGGGGTGACCTCATTAATGTCTATAAATATTTGAAGGGTGGGTGTCAGGAGGATGGAGCCAGGCTCTTATCAATGTCATCTACTGATAGGACGAAGGGCAACAGGTGTGAGCTGGAACATAGGAGGTTCCACAAAAATATGAGAAGGAACTTCTTCACAGTGAGGGTGCCAGAGCCCTGGAACAGGCTGCCCAGGGGGGTTGTGGAGTCTCCTTCAGTGGAGATATTTAAGACCCGCCTGGATGTGTTCCTGTGTGACTTGGTCTAGGTGATCCTGCTGTGTCAGGGAGATTGGATTAGATGATCTTTTGAGGTCCCTTCCAATCCCTAATGATTCTATGATTCTTGAAGCAGATGAGGACATTTCCTCCTTAGCTCATCTCTCAGGTGGATGTTACCACAGTGGTGGTGTTAGTTTATCATAGATTTTCTTTGCAACCATTCAGGCTGAAGATTCGTTTCATTACCGAGAGCTTAAGGAGTCAGGCATTAGCTGAAGGCTGCTCTGTAATAGCGACGAGGTTCCTCGTCAGAGCCCTGCACTGGAGGCAACAGGAACTTTTCTGGGTTTATTGCAGGTGCCAAGGGCTTCCTAGAAATATTTTTAATACTTACATCAGAATTTCTAGGACTTACTCGGACAGACTGATGATTCATTCCTTAGATTAAGGCAGCCTGAGACAGTCACCAGTCTTGTGTAACTTTTCACGGTTATAGAAATGCCAGCCTCAGCACCTACCAAAGTGAGCTCTGCTGTAAAGTCCTCAGCCACTCAGCAGGTACTGAGTGCTGGTTGACTCGGGGTTGGTCTGTGCTGCAGCCTCAGATCGAGCAGAGGGATTAGCAGGGGTAGATTTGCCCTGCTTTTCAGCTGGAAGTACCACTGGGGCTCAGCTGGATGGATGGAAGTCTCTCTGTGACTCGCTGCTGTGTTTGCACAAAAGCTGGGCATAATTTGAGGTGATCTAAATCTAAAGCAGCCTGCTCTCTCTTTCAGGTGCAACTCCAAATCTGCTTGTCTTACAGAGCGCTCAGGAGCCTGCTCAGAAGTGCTAGCTTAGGGTTCTGATTGAGAGGGCTCCTGCCTGCCTTTAGCTGAACTCTGACACAAGCAATGTCTGTACCACCTTGGCTCCTTCTCCCCTAGCATCCTCTGGCACATGGAAGCAAGTGCAACCTCCCCTCTCAAATTCCTTTCAAAGGCTGTGCTTCCTCCTGTGCAAGAACTGGCCAAGTCTGTCCTTCCCAGTCATCGCACTGACCTTTCACAGGGGAAAACACCTGACGGTCCAGTATTGCTAGGTGTTGCATGAGGATGGTAAGATAATTTGGCAGAAAACAACCCCTCTTACATTCCAGCTTATCCACAACTGTCAGAGGGGCTGTGAGCAGCTAGGGTTAAATTCTGAGAGACACCCAATTCAGGGCTGTAAGTCCATCCATATTCAATACATTGAACTACCACAATTATGGAGGCACAGGCAGCTTTCAGCACCCTCAGTCTATCACATTCTTTGGACTCACATGGCCAGACTGTCAGGATAGGGTGGCATTCAATGAGAGACGTTTAGGGCCAGCTTAATGAGTAGTGCAGTTTGTTAAAGCAACGGTCATACAAGCTGTTATAGCTAGACGGTGAGAATACACTGTCTGCAAAATCTCACGCCAACATCAGAGTTACAAACCACACAGCCTGGCTGTAAATGCATGGAATTTAAACAGCTGTATAGGTACTTCTAAGCTTTTCCTGAGGAGTCACTTGGTCTAGTTCAAAACTTCCCCACAGGCATCCAGATGGGAATAAAGAGAAGCTCAGCCCCTTGACTGGTTCCCGAGGTCAGAAATGGTTTCTGTGACTCATCTGTGGTGCTGTCTTCCCTCACTCTCCCCTTTCTCCAGCCACATTATGCTGTTGTTTAACATTTCCTGTGGCACTTGCATAGCTCTAGTCACGCATACTCCTATTATGAGTGGTGAGAAGTGCTCTCCCTTTGCTTTTAAAGGTGGGAGTTGTGAGAGTTTTAGACCACAGCCTCGAGGCATGGTTGTGCTGTGAAGGGAGTAGCCTTTTCGCTGGAAGTACGATATTGAAGTTATGGCGAGAAAGGCTCACACAGAGGACAGCTTTCTGTTCAAAGCTGGCAGACTGTTGGAGCTCATTAGCTCCAATCTGATCTGAGGTGCCATCATGTTCCTGTCTCTGCAGTGACATCACGCTGAGCCTGGCCACAGCGTCTCCACTCCACTCTACCCTTCATGTAGTTGTTATGGTTGCAGGCTGTGTTGCTCAGGGAACACCAGAAGATGGATTCTTTAAATACCAGACGCACTGCTTGGAATGCCCCTGGTCCCCTTCCTTGCTGTGTGAACAGTGTCACAGCTTTAGTATCTGCCCAGTTTCCAAGCGCCCTCCAGTGATCATTCCACACCGAGGAACGCCTGTACCCCTGCAAGAGCATGACTTCACACACTGTTGTGCAGTGGCAAACCCAGCTCTCTGCTTTCTAGAGGAGCGCAGACTGGTGGGTGCTGCAGTGGCTGCGGCACGTGCCATGGCTAATGACCGTTCACCACTGGTTGCGGTGAGGTGGGCAGCAGGGCTGTGCAGTAGGCTGTGACGGGAACCAGGCAGGAGGAAAGGGCCCTCCTCATGCTTTGTGCTTGGTTGGGGGCAGCTGGGTGAGAAAGTCTCAGGCCTGCAGTATTTTGTCTTCTGTTGGCTCTGATGAGCAAACAAGCAATGACCTCCTAAAGAGAGGAATTAGTGCCACCTGCCCAGCCACTGCCTCTGACTGCAGAGCCAGGCTTGCGTGCAGCTCTGCTACAGGCGCTGCAGCTGAGGCAGCCGTGCCCAGGGCTGAGCTTACTGATCAAAGGCACCTCTGTGTTCCCCCCGACATGTCTTTGCAGCCCAGGCTGCACCCCCTGGGCTGTAGGTGAACTGGGGTGTGATGGAAGAGCTGTTGTGTTGTTCGATTTGAGTAGCTTTCCGGGAGGTCGTTCGTGAGCAGACTGGGCTGTCGTGGTCTGTATAAACAGCCACAGGTTGCTGTTAGGGCTGTGACACAAAGAAAATGCTGTTTGAGAACAACCTGCTGTCACTGTAGAGGCCTTTGTCCCTCTGCACACTGAGGTAAGGCTACGTGGTTGCCTCCAACATGGCCAAATCTCCACGCAGCTTGGTCTCACAGCGCCTGTGGTGGGTCCCTTGCTCCTTTGCAGCACAGCAGAAATTAACTCCATGCTCCTGGCCCCATTGGGGGCCTTGTCCTCATCTGGGACTCTGGGATTTGCAGTCTCTGCCTGTAGCCAGAGAATGGTGAATGGGGGGAGTGTGGGGTCTGAGCTCTGAGCTGGCCTATCTGCTGCAGCCTGCCAGTGGGCTCAGCATGGCCATTGGGAATAAACCCACTGAGCATTAGTGGCCAGAGAAGCAAATGACAGTGAGTCTACTTCATCACCTTGTTGGGTGGTTTCTGGACAGAGCAGCCTATGCAGTCTCGGCCAGCACCACTTGAGGCTTCAGGCACAAGGTAGTTTTGCTAACAAAGCTGTTCTGGAGGGCCAGATTTTTGCTGGAGGAATAAATTGTTTTGTTAGCACTGGCTTTTGTTGTGATGAGGAAGAAGAGTGGTTTAAAAAGCAGTCACCTGCGGCCTGTTTGTTGTTGCTGTTGGCTGACGTATGGAACCCAAGATCTGAGAGTCAGTTGTTCGGCCCCTCTGAGAGGCAGCAGGTGTCACAGAAGTGATGAGGCAGATTTTTTCCGTTTCTTTCGAACCTTCTTCAGGTTTAGGGCGAAGCTGTGTCCTTACACAAACCTGTTAGTACAGGCTGCGCTTGCCTTGAAGGCACCAAGTTATCTGAGCACTGATTTGTACATACGTGTGTTTGGCCATCCTGAGCCTTTGAGCAGTCACTTTGCACTGCCTGGTAAGGAAGTTCATCACTTTGCCAGGGTCCTTCACATTACATAATGGTTCCATTGCATCCTTCTTGCTGTCTCCCTGCAGCATTCCAGCATGTTTCCAGCCTCCACTCCTGGGCTCTCCGAAGACCCCCAGTCGATGTCGCCGTCTCCCAGCTATATGTGGTCCTCCAATGCACCACCACATTACTCACCGCCGTACTTCCCACCTTTTGAAAAGCCACCACCCTACACTCCATAAAGAACATGGGAGAGAAGAAAAACCAACTGCCATTGAAACACTTGTGAACATTTTGTATTTCTATTTTACTGGGAGAGGGAATGAGTGGAGAGATACAGAAGGGAATTGCAAACACAAGTGTTAGATGGGGCTGTTCTTTCTTTGGGACTAATTTCAGGGGTTAACAACAGAGTAGGGGGAAGGGGATGTACTGCTGGTGTTCCGCAGTGTTGGTGAGTAGTGGGCGACCTAAATTCCAGCCTCCTTGTTTTACCACAAGGTGCATGTAGTCCTTGGTTTTTAATAAAGTGATACCACACAGGCAGTAGGTTCTGGTTTGCCTTACTCCATCTTATGCCAAGCTGAAGTAAGGGTAGTCAAGCCTGTTGGTTGCCATAGAGTATCAGTGTGTTTAAGGGGAGGCTATTCAACTTGACACTCATTTCGTTTGGCTGTGGGGCTCCAGGATTCTTTGGCCCTGCAGAACCTAGCTCACGTCAGTGGCTGGTTACAGCCTACACACTGGAAAAATCTGAGGAGGAACCACAACGGTGGCTCCAGCTTTTCAAACTAAGTAAAAAACCTTGCATCGTAGGGTATTTTCATGTGTGTCAGTCAAATTACTGCTCTTTTGAGGGGAGAAGCTTCCAAAGACAAACTCGTTTCATTGCAGGATGCTTCTGAAGGTAGAAAGTGAAATGGAGTTCTGAATTCTTTGTAAGTAACACTGAAATCAAGCAGTTTGGTAGTTGCACTGCCTAAACCTTCCTTGTGGGCCTGCTGAGAGCTTGAGGGACTGTCCCCAAGTCACTGAAACAGTGCAATGAAAACCTTTGGACTAGATGATCCCTTCCAATCCCTTATGATTCTATGATTCCTTTCTGTTTGGTTGGAAATTCTCTTTCAGCTTGTCCTGTTAACTATTCTGATGGGCTGAATCAGTACTCTGAGTGAGCACTGGTGTAGTACCGGTGTTACAGGCTGCACAGAAGGAATAGCCACTGCTAGTTCTCCATGATGTCAGTCTCACATGGATAAAATTCAACACCCTGTAATATAGGATGAAACTGATAGGAATTTGCAATTATTGTGGTGATTTTCATTTAATCTTGAGCTGATAACTGTGCTGATTGATCTAGATGCCAATAACAACAGGGCAGCTCTGTTATGTGACACAGTGTCCTATAGAGCTTGGTTCTACTCCCAGGAGTGATTTCAGATGACAGCATTCAGATCTGAGCTGCTCAATCCCCAGTGCTCACCATCGCCTAAAAGATTGATATTTTACTTCCTGTTTCCTAAAGTTTTCATTTCCTTGGCATCAGATCTTTGGCCCTAATCCTCAGTTGGCTACCTTTACTTTCAACTGATGCAGACAAGAAGGTACCTCAAAGCTCAGTTTGTTTTTCCAACTGATCCCTGCTCGGGGAGGGTTCGGGCTGGGGAGCTGTTGGATTTTAACCTGTGGCATGGTTCAACTTTTCATCTAAAAACCTGCTGTAAATGTGGTGAAGAGCTGCCAGCCTCTGATCTCACTTTGCAGAGTACACCCACACTTTGGAACACTGTTCTTAACCCTATGCCTCTGCAAGGCATCTAGACTAGGCTCCGCGTTCCCCTTCTCACTTCCACTGTCAGGCCCTGATCAGCATTTCAATGAGCTACAGGGTTATAACTGTTTATCCAGAAGCATGAGCAGCTTTTCTCCAGAAATAAAATGAAACAGCTGAAGAAAGGAATGGAGTTCATGGGATCGAAAGCAGTAGTGTAGACAGAACATCTCCTGGGCATGTTTGGTTTTACTACAGATCACTGAAGGGCAGCTCCTATAACTTTGCAGACTGGAAATCATAGAATCCTAGACCGGCCAGGATTGGAAGGGATCCATCGAGTTCCAACTGCCCTGTAGAGGCAGGGACAGCTTCACTAGATCATGTTATTCAGGGTCCCAGCCAACCTGGCCTTCAACACTTCCAGGGATGAAGCAGCCACAACTTCTTTGGGCAACCTGTTCCAGCATCTCACCACCCTCACAGGAAAGAATTTGTTCTTCATGTCCAACCTAAATCTTCCCTCCTCAAGTCTGTAACCCTTTCCACTTGTCCTCTTGCTTCCACCCTGTAAAAAGCCCTGCTCCAGCTTTCTTGTAGCTCCCTTCAGCTATTGGAAAGCTGCTAGAAGGTCACCTGGGAGCCTCTTGTTCTCCAAGCTGAACAACTCCGACTTGCTCAGCCTGTCCTCACAGGAGAGGTGTTCCAGCCCTCTGATCATTTCAGCTGCTCTCCTCTGGACACCCTCCAGGAGAAATAAATATGTATACTAGGATGTTGTCCCATTTGTAGCACATTTTCCAAATTAAATCTTGATAAGAGATCATGGGAATTTCAAAATAAAACAGGACTTCTGATGAAATCCCCCACAAATCAGAAGAGGACCGTAACAGCTGAAAAGGTAGGAGAACAGTCCTGTCCTGCTTGTGACAAGCATACTCCACCATTTGTGCCTGACAACTTCATAGGGCTAGAAGGACCAGAGGATGCTACAGGACAGGACTAAGAACTTCAACAGGGGACCAGAACTTCATGGGAGAGAAAGAGTTAGGAAATTACTGTGTTTTGAGTTGCAAATATTAAATTTAAAAAACTATCCTGACTTTTTTTTCCTACAGGAATACTTGAACAAAAATCACATCGCTGCTTTAAATTCACTGTAAAAGGCCGAACCTATGTTCTCATTCCAAACAATCACCAGTGGGATTTTCTGTTGAATTACCCTCTGCTTGAGCAGAAGTAAGCATTTAATGTAAAAACAACGTGCTGCACTGTATGTACTCACCATTCCTTATGAGAACATCAGGGTGGTGACCCCTTTTACCGTTTTATTACTTTCCCAAAGTTCAATAAAATTATATGACTTTTGTAAACATTTAGACACCGCATCGGATGTTTTAGCAACTTTGCTGTTTCTCGTGTTTAACTGACATTAAAGCATCTGTAATAGTACTTGAGGAATTCAGTCAAACAGCACCGTGAATTAAAGAAAAACCCAACTGAACAAATAAAAAACAACCCCAAACCACCCGTATTTGCTATGTTGGAAACTGGTCTTTCTTCCAGGCGCCTTTTTTTTTCCAACAGAAGTTCTGTTTAAATGGGCCGGATCCCTCTGCAGTTCTGCCGTTCTACAGTGTGCCCTGACTTCAGTCACTCTAAAGTCATTCCTGCTTTTTGCTTAACAGAGGCAACTAATCCAGTCAACGCAGCATCGCTGTCTCCTTTGCTTACTTCATGCTTATTAGTTTTGGGCCTAATTCTGTCCTGGTGATACATCACTACATTCCCTATCTGTAATAAGAAGCCAGCATCACATAACTGATCTTAGCGTCAGCCACTGTTCATCACCCATCTGACAGATCACAGCCACTCTGCAACCTGGTTGCTGAGGAGAGGAGCCCTGACTGTGCGTTAGCTGAAGGGCACTGCAATGGTTACTGGTTTTCGTATCATAGAATCATCATGGCTGGAAAGGACTTCCAGGATTATCAAGTCCAGCCCTCATCCCAACATGTTCCTAACCCTTAGACCACGGCCTCAAGTGCTCTAGCTACTTGGTTTTTAAACACCTCCAGGGATGGGGACTCCATCACCTTCCTGGGCAGCATGCTCCAATGCCAAACCACTCCCTCAGTATGGAACTTCTTCCTAAGATCCAATCTAAACCTCCCCTGATGCAACTTGAGCCCATTTCCCCTCATCCTATCATTAGTAATTTGGGAGAAGAGATTAGCACCATCTGTGCTACAACCTCCTTTGAGGTAGTTGTAGAGAGCAAGATGGTCTCTCAGCCTCCTTTAGCCTAAATAACCCCATTTCTCTCAGCCACTCCCCATAGGGGCTGTTCCCCAGCCTCGTTGCCCTTCTCTGGCCCCACTCCAGCCTCTCAATGTCCTTCTGATACTGCGGTACCCAAAACTGGATCCAGTACTCAAGGTGTGTGCTCACAAGCACATAGTACAGGGGCACCATCACCTCCCTACTCCTGCTTGATTTCTCATTCATTTGCAAATGTTCTGCAGCAGCCACCCCCTATTCCAAGAGGAAGCAAAAACAAACGCAAAAACACATCAAAGAATTAAGCTCCAAATAAAACCTCCTTCCTCCCCCAACAAGGGATTCCCTGCTGTATCACCCAAGACACGGAAAAGGAAGCTACAGTCAGCGACTGAACACAAGACCAGAGAAGTTGTGACTGCGAAAGAAACGGTGCTACACCCAGCCTTAGAATTAAACCCTTTATTTTTGCCATAGAAAGCTCTAAGAACTAATATCAGGTATTGATTAATGAAAAGTGGAACACAACTCTTCCAAGTGCGCTAAGGAAAGCCTATACAACTATATACAGTACAGATCTGTGTGTTCCACATGGACCTGTTCCTCAACAACAGCTGTAGTACTCCCTGTTCAGTGCGACAGCATCTGGGGGCTCCTGTGTCATTTCCTCAGCCATGTACGTGCCTGTCCAGTACAGAATAAACACGCAGTCCACTGTCAGCTCAGGATTTGTTTAATACATAATCTGGGATGCCATGGTAGCGATCCCCAACGAACCACACGGCTGGGACACAGCCTCCGCGATGGTTATTTTGCAGCAGACCCGTTAACGTTTCCATGTGCATATAAACAACCGCGAGGGTTGCGACTAGACTCTGTTGAAACTCTTCATCTTTATATAAATGCTTTTCCCATCTTTAACTCCCCTTACCCCAAAGCCGATTTCTCCATATTTACACAGGGGTTTGTCATTAAATTAAAACTGGAAGCTAAGTACTTACAAAACAAACCAACCAACCAATCAACCCACCCCGAAAGAAGTGCAATAGCCAGGAATCTAAATAGAAAAGCTCATGGCCCCATAAACAAGTTGTAAAAGTGTGGATTCACAAAGTGTCCAAAACAAGAAATACTGGAAGTGAAACACAACAAAAAGCTTTACATGACCTCTGGACTTTGGATATCAAAAAATCACTTCCAGAGAAAACTGAAGACTCCGGGATGCATGCAAGCACGAGTCTTCCCGCAAAGTAATTACAAAACCTAATACTTTCCAGTTTTCCTCCAAAAAGAGACCTTTAGTAGGCACAGTTTCTTTCAAGGTTTATCAGCAGCAAACACTGAGAGCCACTATGTTTCACTGTTACTGACTTCACTTTGCAAGGTCTCCTCAGTTCCAGATACATCACCTCAGTAACAACAATGCTGAACTCTTCTTGTCATGGAATTTGGGAGTGCTCGGTACAACACACAGCCACGTCAGAGCTACCTGTGCTAGAACAAGCTGTCGGCACTCGCGTCTTGCCTGGCTGCTGGAATGCCATCACAGGGTAATATCCAGCTGGGAACATTTGACAGAAAAACCCCATTACATTTCAGCAGGGGGTCTGCAATGTGATCTGGAAAAAATCACGCGCATCACGTTCTTGGCCTACAGCACCCAAACGCTGAGCTCAAGGGAAATCTTTGCCTCCCTCTCATCACCACCCTTAAGGATTTCTGGTACCCTTTCATGCAGCTCAAGCTGTATTTGAACCATCTATTGTTTCAATGTGCCTTTCTGTTTAGAGCCTCTACTTCTGAAGCCTTCCAGATCAGGATGCTCACACAGACCTTCAAATGGAAAACACTTGTAACTGAAATGGAGGCAGTGAAAGATTAGAGTAACTCACTAGCACTACGCAGACATCTCTCTCAGTGACCTATAGACTGCGAGCGCTTTGCACAGGACCCTGTACAAAAACTCCCCAAATCCCAACACCTGCAATGATCAGCTGTGACCGCAGTGAGCAGTGGGCTGTTTGTCTCAGGTGCACTGTTTCTTTTTCAGGCTGGACATCTGATTTAGCTCCTCAGTGCCTAAACACAATTAGAGACTACAGAGAATAAAATGGACAACGAACCCAGACTGCAAATAGATGACTAGCCAGCTGCAGAGAAATGATCCTTTGCGTTACGGTGATGGAGGGTAGTTTCTGAGTGTTGGTTTAGTCCTCAAGCTTCCACACCCTATAAACAGGAAGGAAAAAATCTAACGTCGCATCATTCCTCAAGCTTTGAAAAGGCAAAATTATGTCCTTCCTAAGTGGTCTAAGCTTTGTCACTACTGAGCTCTGGAGGGGAGGCTGGGTTTTGAGCTGCTTGGGGTTTGGGGTTCTTTTTCCCCCACTGTAAAAAGAGTAAAAGTGAGTGATGCAGCCACTGAACCATAAATAAAGCCTATTGAAACTCACCCTAACTGAGCATTTCTCAATGGCAAGACCATCTGCACAAAGACCAGATGATTCACGGTGCTTCTAAGAGCAGAACCAAGATGCTAAGGTCAAAAATACGCTCACCCCAAACTGGGGAGGGGTGAGTTATTGTGGCCCCAGCAGTAATGTGCTGCTCAGAACAAAAATCTGTGGGATCTCTTTGTCACTTTTAAACCTGTTTTCCTGTGTAACGTCTGAACACTAAATGCCACCATGAGAGAAGGGGTTTACACGTGGACACAGGAAATGCCTTGGTGACTTTCACAAGAAAGATTTTTGGCTCTTTAGAAGAAATTGTAGCTTTTCAAGCTACAAATCCCCACGTTCTGATCAGAATTAACACAGCAGAAACCAGTACCAGCACCTTAGAAATGCCTTATTCTCTGGTTCAAGTAAACTTTCAGATTAATCACTTTCACAAATCACTTGCAGCTACTAATGATCCATCTAAGTGCTACCACTTGATTACTTGATAGAACAAGCTAACGTGTTTTCACTTTAACAGCTGATTGTACAGTGATTGTAACAGTTCATTTAAAACAGCTGCAGTATTTCTGCACCAGATTCTTTCTCCAGCAGGTAACGCATTTCAGTAAGATTCTGGTATTACAAACTCAAACTCAGTACTTCCCTCAGATGGATTTTGTTTAAAAATTGTTTCATTTCCCTGCGGAACGAAAATATCATCCCAGGTCACCCCTTTGGCCGCAGGGTTAGATGTTGTTCCTTCAGTGCCCTCCTTCCCTGCACCAACGCGATAAACAATTCCCCCCTCGTTTAGTCCTGCGATATTGCTGGAGTCAGTAATGTATGCGTACTGCCTGATCCGCAGAGACCTGCATGGGTGCAAACGGTAAAGCTTGGTGTCTCCAGAAGGGTCTTGGCTATGAACTGATCTTATATGGGAGGCCGTAATCTGGTAGTTGATGAAAGTTTTGCCACAGGTCAGGCACTGGTACCTCCGCTCGCCAGTGTGATGGATCTCATGCTTGGTGCGGTATTCTGCAAGAGGGAAAACTTTGTCACAGTACCGACACGGATACTTTTTCTCCCAGGAGTGCATGTTAAAATGTCTCCGTAAGCTTGTCAGACATGCGTATGACCTCTTGCACACAATACAAATGTAGTAGACTCTTCCATCCACTATGAGCTCATAGTGATCATCATGCTTTACTTTCATGCGCTTCCTGTTGGAGGAATCAGCATCAGACGTTTTAGGTGTTTCATTAGGCTTGGCTTCCCCTTCCTCGGAATCACCTTTTACAGGAATGACTATGTCGTACGTGTCCTCACCGATATTTGCATAAACCTTACAGCCCGTGGACAAGCCTTCAATTTCGGTCGCTGTGTCTAACGTTATGATTTTCTGCCCCTCTGCTACATGCTTTGATGCTACTCCTGGACCCAGTTCCTTGGTGTTTCCACTAAGGACATCTGATATTTTTATTTTAAATTCCCCAGGTTTAGCAAATGGCTCTTCTGAAAGTGCAACCTTTTTTTTCTGTACTCCTGATCCTTCCGTGGTTGCTGCCTTGGGTGTAGAAGTTTGCTGGACCACAGAGTTACTGCTGGCAGAACCAGCACTAGAGGAGCTAATGATATCAACATCATCTTCAGCACCCTCTTCATCATCAACAGCAGTTGTTTCCACTTCAGTTAAGGAGCCATTATTAGATGGCTGATGGTTCTCCTCAACTAAATTAATTGTGGGGGTCACATGTGTAGGATGTGAGGAAGTGGCACTGAGCGATGAGTTAAGCAGAGGCTTATTTAGCACAATGATACTAGGAGTCAAGTGCTGTGGTATAGCAGAGACAAGTGATTCGGCACTTGGCTGCATTTGGTTTGGGCAGAGCTGACTGGCAGATGATGCGAGTTTCTGAGCTGCCGTGGTGCTCATCAAATGAGGAGAGTCACCACTACTGCATGATTTTTGGTCAGAATCTCCAGCTGGACTCAGGCAAGGCTGCTTCTGGGCTGCAGTGTTTGCAGCTTTACTACATTCTTTTGGAGGAACGATCTCAGAGCAAAAAATTACATCATCATCCTCATCATCTGAGTCGCTCACTGTAATTTTTGCAGTCTCATATTCTATACCATGTAAGGAGAAGGACTGGGTTATAACTGGCATCCCGTCTGTTCCGTCTTGACCCTCTGGCCTCACTATAGGTACCTGTGTCTCAGCATCCTTTTGACCTGGATTAGACGCTGAAGTTTCTGAAACACCACCGACCACACCAGGCATGCTTTTTCCTTCCGAGGGAGCTACTCCCAGATCAGCTATGAATTTAACACCTAACTGTTGCCCTGATTTTATCAGCTCATCAAGTAAATCAGATCGGACACTGATTATTTTGGAACTATAAATATAGTTAAGAATTTCTGCAAAGATTTCTGCTCTGACAAAGCTCAGTTCAACCACTTGGCCAGCCACTGAGAAAAGCTGGTGAAAGTAAGTGCTCGAGGCTGAAAGGATGTTTCTGTGAGCTCGAAATTTTCGGTCTTCAACGATGACAGTAACATCACAGAAAAGTCCATGGCCACGTTGTTCATTCAGCGACTGAAGGAGCACATTGGAGTACTGGGTGTCTGTTGCAGAGATCAGTTTTTTCCCCTCCATTCCTATGAAGAGAAGGTGAAATGCACTACATTAGTAACAACACAGACATGTAGTTTCAACTGCCATACATTAGTGTTTGTTCCTTCTTTTGAAAGAAGGTATCTGGATTACTATTTATAAGCACTCTACGCATTTTCTTCTCATTGGTGCTTATCCCTTCATCGTCTCACAAGGTTTTGCAGTTCTCACTGACATCTTCTGCTCTGACGGGGAACACAGAAACAGCTGCTGAGCTGACTCAAACACAAATAAGGTCAAATTGCAAACAAGAAGATGAAAGAGGCAGGTCCCTAAGAATAGAACTGTAATAATATTTAAATGTTATTAAGAGTTTCATTTGTAATTGGGAAAACATTTCATAAACTGTTGTAAGCCTCAAAACACCCCAGCTATTCACCAGCTGAACAACAAACCCACACACTCTTACCAGTTGGCTTAGGTTATTGACCCTTCGCTTCCTCGCCCAGGAAGAGAAACTCTTTATTTCCACCCCTCCCATGCCTTTGCCAGGTAACTGTGTTTGTAACCCGGACACCAAGGCAGCTCAGTAACAGAAACCATCCTTCTACAGCTAAACCAATCCCTCTGCTGCCACTTCCGATCCAACGCTCCCCGGCGGCGTCAAAAAAACCCCACGGTGCCCCCGCAAAAAAAAAAAACAAAAAACCCAAACCCCAACCAACCATTTATAGCAAAGCTCCCAGACCTGAATTTCAGCGGTGAAACTTTATCTCCCCGCCCCTGAGGACGCAGAGGCCGAACTGCCTCGGCCGCCGCCCGCGGACCGCCTCAGCCTCCTCCAGCGAGACCCTGCCGGCCCCCGCCGCGGCCCCGGGAAAGTTTTACCACGAAACGGAGCCACAGGGGTCGGAGTGGCCGAGCGGACAAGGAGCTGCTTCCCGTGAGGGACCCCCGGGCTGGGGAACCGCCGGGGGGCACCCCGCCGTAGCAAGACGGAGCGGCTGCTACTGACAGGCGGCCCCTGCACGGCCAGGCCGTGCGCGCCGCAGCCGCTTCCTGCTCGGGGCGGGTCCCAATCGGCAGCGAGAGATGCGGCAGGAGCAGGGCACAGCCCGCGATGCTGAGAAAGAAGGCGAGGACCCCGTGGCGTAGCCGACGTTACCTGTGCTCCGGCCGCCCGCACCCACCGCCCGCACAACGGCCACCGCCGCTTCCCCCGGGGCTCGGCCGCCGACCCCGCTGCGCGGCCGCCAGAGGGCGCCGCAACGCGGGGCCCTCCCCCGTGTGGTCCGCCCCGGCGCGCGCGTCACCCACCCTGTTTGCTGAACCCGAACGAGCTCGGAAACCTTCGGACGGGGTCGGGTGGGTGGCGGGACTCTGTCCCTTCCAGCGAGGGGTCCCGTGCCCGCAGCTCTTCTGTGACCTCCGGGACCTCACCCTAGTCGCGATACCAGTGGAACGGGACGGGGAGGCTCGCGGCCCCCAGGACCCCCTGGGACTCGACCCCCGCGCTTGTGTCCGACCGTGTCGGCGCCTCCAGGCTCCAGAGGCCGCGGGGCAGCCCCACAATCCCTCGGTTCCCGGCCCGGCCTCAGCGGAGCTCGTAGGAGGCCGTGGGCCGAGCTCTGGCGTCTCGCCGCGGCCTTGTCAGGCCCTGCCCGGCTCCCGGCCGCCCCGCAGTGACCCCCCGGCACCTGCTCTCTAGGGAGGAGGTGGCCGCTAGGTATCTCCCACTGACGCTCATTCCCTTCCCGTGGCAGAGTTCGGGCTGGTGCTGCTCTGCCAGGAGCTGACACGGCCGGCCCCTCTGCCCAGCAGCAAGGAGCTCTCACCCAAGGCAGGTGCTCACAGCCACCCCACTGCAGCAGCTGTTTGTGCCCAGTTATTAGACCCTGCCAGGAGCTGCCCAGAGCCACAGCCAGCCCTTGGACACAATGCGACTTTTGCACGCGGCCACCCAAGTGACACCTCCACACTGGGGGCTCTGAGAAACTGCTACCACTCATAGTACCAAGATCAGACAAAAATATTATACAAAACTGCAGTTAGTGACCCTTCTTTTTTTCCCCCTGTGGATTTTGAGGAACCACAGGGATTCTTGATTTTTCTTACGGATTCAGAAACTTTGCCAAGAACAAATCCTCTTCTATCAAGGTCAACCAAAGCTGTTCCCAGGCCAGTGGCACAAAGTACTGAAACCCCTCACTGCATGTATCAGCAGCACCAAGGTCCTGTTGAGGTTTGAGTCCTCCTGACAAGCATATCACCCGCCATACTCCCTCTGGTTTGCATAGCCAGTAGAAGTGCCTTTTACATGTTACACACCTGGTTTCTGTTTCTTGTTTTTTCCACAGTGTTGAATGAAGAACAACAGCAGACAAGAATAATCAGTAGCAAAGGCAGGCAGAAAAGCCTACCTACAGGTATGTGTATTAACATAACTTTTCAATGACCCCTTCTTCTTCCATGTAGGTTCTTAAGTCATTTTTAAACTGGAAGTTATATTAAATGTAAATAACACTACTGTTTTCAGTATTTCAGTGCTCCTTTTCCAAAAATGCATGATGGTCCAAACTAAAGCGCTTCGTAGACTGTCATCGTTCGGCTTTAAAGAGTTTTCTTCTCCTTATTGCCAATCTCATTTCTAAATTACTAACAGGAAAATGTATGGATAACTGGGTCCTCTGATTTGGAATGAGTCCTGCTTCTAAGGAATCATCAGGTCTCAAGAATCAGCTCTGAACTGCTGACTTTTAGGCACAGGAACACTGGCTAATTTAAAAGACAGATCTATGAGAACTGTACCATATTTTTATGTTTTTTAATATTTTATTGTTATTTTTGTTACCTTTGACAGAAGCTTCTCCCTGTGTCAGCTTCTCAGATATACAACCTGAGCCCCACTGTCACCTTGCCACTGTCAGGGCAGAGTGTTAAGCTCTGATGAGCTTCAAAATGGGTATTGAAACTGCCACTCCTCCTGCCCGAGTGCACAATTTCAGTGTGAGTATGAGTTTGACTTACTGTCAGGGTTGGTTGGGGTTTTTTCTCTTTTAGATAGGCCTGGAAAGCACTTGATGATTTGACTCACATAAAAACTTAGCAAAATGTTATTTACAGTATCGACAAGAAACTGCTAGAACTGAATGTGGTGGTCTTGGAACTGAAAAAATAGATAAAAGACACAAATAGCAAGTTTTATTTTGATGCGTAAATGTGATCCAAAGAAACCTCTGAGGTGGAGGCTCTGAAAAGACAAAGTACAGATTTAAAGAAGTGATGTGTGAGTTTTCGTGGGAAGACACAAAAACAGAATCATCATAGAACCACAGAATCATCATGGCTGGAAAGGACCTCCAGGATCATCAAGTCCAGCCTAATGTAATTCAGTAATGAGTTTTCAGTTAAGGGACTGCAAGCGCTCTCTTCATCTTTAAAAATATGGTTTGTGGTAACAAAAACTCCTTTTCAAAACTATAAATCTGAGACACAAAGAACAGTTCTCCATCTTGAAAAAATGTATTTTACAGTAAAATTAATCCAACTTGGTAAACAAGGCAGTGAATTTCCCTTAGGGCCTGTAGTAAAATAAAAGTTCAACAGTTATCCCAGCTAAAACCACTTTTAGAGACAGAAGTATTCCACTCTGGAATTTCAAATAAAACACCCCTGCTCCTGAAGGGCTCTAGAACACTCATTTCCACCATGCATTTCCACCAATGCCATGATGTAAAGCCTCATTTAGCTGAAATTAAAGTCCAACAATCCTCTATTTACACAGTCGTTTCTGTAGAAGCTGCTAGGTGCTGTATGTTTGCACACTGAATAACCTGTGTAGAAAAATACTTCCAACTACTTTACAACATTCATTAACAGAGGTGCAGAGTGCCCCAAAAGAGGGGTGTTTCAGGTACTGCTTTGTCAAGACAGATCCTGAGGTGCAGACATGAGCAGCCTCACCATGAGCACTGCCTCAGCGCAAGGGAAGGCTGGCAGCCAGCGGTGCCCAGTGCCTCTGAAAGCCCCTGGCCAGGCTCTCCTTGCCCACCCAGGCTCCAGTGTAGAGCATACTGCTGCCAGCTGCATCTCAGGGTCTTACAGCCCTTCTGGGGGGCTGCCCCAAAGCCTGGCTGTGGGGGATTCCAGCAGAGAAGCTAAGGAGGACAACGTGGCCTCATGAAGGCTTCAAGGGGTACCTTTACTTGCCACATGGAAAAGACCTTATGTTATGCAGAACCAGCAGGTTCTGTCTCTCACAGGCTGGGGGCATAGCCTTCTGTAACCAGTGCTGGGATACATCAGCCTGAGCTTCTACACACACCTGACTTCACAACCCACAGCGGGAAGTGAACGCAGGCAGCCTATGTCAATATGGGCTGCTGAGTCTCAGGATCGCTTGGAATTTCAGGTTCTTCCTGGACTGGAAGCTCAGAAAGACTAAATCACTAAACCTTAATTCACATTCTATGGACACAGCCGGCACTGCAGACCTCCAGCTGCCTCTCTGCAAGGAGCCTTCCACCGACCAGGTCAGCAGCTGCTTTAAGACAGCCCCAACTAGTTCAGTTGGGCAAACAGCGGTCCCTGATGTTTGAAACAACCACAGAGCTCCCGAATGGGCCTCCCGAACGGGCTCTCCCGGACACACACGAGCCCGTTCGCACACACAAACCTCCGGTGACAACTCTTGTGTCCCCGGCGAGCACCAGCCACACACCGCTCCTCCGACTGCCCGACCCTCACCCGCGGTTCTGTGCTGCTCACAACCGCTTCGGGACCTCACTGCAGCGGCTCACTTGTGAAAAAGGCACCGAGGGACCACGGGCGCCGTCACCGAGCCCGGCGGCCCTAACCACGGGAACCGGGGCCCAGGGAAGGGCGCCCGGCGGGCGGGCGAGCGAGTGAGTGCCGGGGGCTCCACGGGCCGTGAGCTGTGGGCTGGAGGGTGCTGCTGCTCCCTAGACAGCTCCTGGCCTTCCCGAGCCCCGGCTTCCCCCGCCCAGAGCCGCTTCCCCGCCGCCTCACCTGGCGCCGCCGCCTCACCTGGCGCCGCCGCCGCCCGCACATCCATTGAGCCGGTGGCCGGGACGCGAGCCGCCGCCGGCACGACAAAGGGGAGGGGGGCCAGGCGCGCCAGGCAGGCCGGGCTACCACACGGTACTGCCGGGCCGCCCCGCTCCCGCTCCGGCGGCCACCGGAAGCCCAGCTCCGCCCGGAAGCGCTTGGCTGCCAGCAGCCGCCATGGCCCATGCCTCACGCTCCCGCAGCTCCCGCTCCCGCAGCCCCCGCTCCCGCAACGGCGTGAGGCGGCCGAGCAGCCACCGGCGGAGCGGCAGCTGGTCCCGTCCCCGCTCCCGCACCCCCTGCGGGCCGCGCTCCGCCGCGCACCACGGGCACCACCACGGCAAGGCCTGGCCCGAGTACTACGAGAAAGAGAAGGAGGAGATCCTGCGGCAGAGGCGAGCGCCGGCACTGGGGATTGTTCCGGCCCGGAGAGGGGAGGCTTCCGGGGAAGAGGAGAGGGAGGGATGGGGAGCAGGTGCCGGTGCTTTGAGCTCTCACGTCCTTTCTCTGCGGCCGGGCCTTACTGCCGTTACCAACGACCCTTGGAACTTAGGCGAGCGCCGGCACTGGGGATTGTTCCGGCCTGGAGAGGGGAGGCTTCCGGGGAAGAGGAGAGGGAGGGATGGGGAGCAGGTGCCGGTGCTTTGGGCTCTCACGTCCTTTCTCTGCGGCCGGCCCTTACTACCGTTACCAACGACCCTTGGAACTCAGGCGAGCGGTTGCTTCTGGGATCAGGAGTCAGAGCAGTTTGGGTGCAGTACTCGAAGCTTCAGTGAAGCTGTTTTCCCTTACAGGAGACTCAATGAGAGAGAGAGAATTGGAGAACTGGGCGCCCCTGAAGTCTGGGGACTGTCACCAAAGGTTTTGGACCCTGAGTAAGGCCTGTTCTATGTTGTGCTGATGATTCTGCCCGTTTAATTTACTGAAATGCCTTAACCCTGTGCTGAGGTTCTGGTTCTTATGGTAGAGGGAGGTTGGAGTAAATGATCTTCAAAAGTCCCTTCCAATTTCTGCACCATTCTGTGATTTGTGATCATGTACCACTGTCATTTGCAGAAACACCCCTGCACTGGTTCCTTTGCCACAGTTTGTGTTGGGGCAGTTAGTTTAAGAATGCACATTACACAAAATGGTAACTTTTTTCCCCCTCCACAATAATTCACAGAATTACTGAGGCTGGGAATGCCCTCTGAGATCATCCAGACCAGCCCAGGCGTAACATCACCACATTAGCCAGACCAGGGCACTAGGGGCCACAGCTAGTCTGTCCTTAAACATCTCCAGGGATGGGGACTCCACCACTGCTCTGGGCAGTCCATTCCAGTGCCTGATCACCCTTTCCATGAGGAAAGGCTTCCTAACACTCAATCTAACCTTTGCCTGGTAGCTTCAGGCCCTGCCTTCTCATCCTGATGCTGGTTGCTTGGGAGAAGAGCCTGACCCCCACCTGACTACAACCTGACTTCAAGGAGTTGAGGAGAGGGAGAAGGTCCCCCCGAGTCTCCTCCAGGCTAAACACCCGCAGCTCCCTCAGCCTCTTCTCAGCCGACTTCCCCACCAGTCCCTTCCCCAGCCTCATTGCTCCTCTGGACCTGCTCCGGCCTCTCGATCTCTTTCCTGAAGTGAGTGGCCCAGCACTGTCCCCAGTACTCAAGGGGAGGCCTCAGCAGTGCCCAGTACAGGGGGAGAACTATGTCCCTAGTCCCGCTGGCCACACTATTGCTAATCCAAGCCAAGATGCCGTTGGCCTACCAGGTCACCCTGCTGGCTTCTGTTCAGCTGGTTGTTAACCAGTACTGCCAGGTCCCTCCCTGCCATACCTGTGCCGGGGTGATCATGTTCTAGCAGAGAGTTGGACTAGATGATCTTCAGAGGTCACTTCCAACTCCCTCCACTCCGTGATACCAACTGTACAAGATGCAGTTTATTATAGATCGGGTAACCTTTGTGTGTGGCTCTGAAAGCAGTTCCCAGGCTGCAAGGTAGCTCTTTAGTGTTCGGTTGCCAGTATTGACTCAAGATGTGCAAGCCTGTGTTTAACTGCTTGTACCCCTTTCCTCCTGAGTGATCTTTAAACAGCAAACTTCTATTTTTATTCAGCTCTGATGAGCATACACCGGTAGAAGAAGACGAGGCTAAATCTAGGAGCAGCTCTTCAGATTCCAGCTCAGAAGGTATTTTGTTTTGCTTATACAGTTTCTTGCAAAACAGGAGAGCTAATGAAGTTCACAGTCTGCTGCTGTTGCTTGCAAGACCTTTGGTGGTGCGTAGAGGCAAGTGAGGTGGGCTACAGCTCAGCTTTGGGATGATGGAGAAACACCTACGGAGCTGGATTATCTTTGTTCTCTAATGTTAGCTTTTAAAAACATTCTAGAGGAAAAAAAGAAAAAGAAGAAGAAAAAAAAGAAGAAAAAGCAGAAAGCATCCAAAAGAAAACAAAGAAAACATTCTGAGGACAGTGACAGCGAATCAGAGCCTGAGCAGAACTCCAGTGGTAAGAAAAGAAGGTTTCGGTTAGTGCGTGTGGTGCAGGAGCAATCCTCCTGCTCCTTGCAGTGCAGAGACATGCTTTTGATACCCACTTGCGACGTTCGGAGCTCACAGAGCTGTAGCACTGGAGTGGTATCATTGTCTTTCACCGTCTCACTGGGCGAGATGCTGGAACAGGTTGCCCAAGGGAGTTGTGGCTGCCCCATCCTGGAAATGTTCAAGGCCAGGTTGACTGGGGCCGTGAGTAACCTTATGTAGTGAAGGTGTCCCTGCCTCTGCAGGGGAATAATCTTAAATGTCTCTTCCAAGCCTGACTATTCTGTGATTCCTTGAATGCTTGTGGTCTGGCCTCAGGAAGTAGGATTTTTGTATTGAGCTTCCGTTGGGTGTCTTATACGAGAGATATGTTCAGTATGTTCTCATACACCAGTGCCTTCCGACTTAGACTTTCTCAATATTATTTGTACTTAACTGAATCCTCTTTGAGAAGCCATGTACTAAGGCATTTTGATGAAGGCTGGTAGTTTATTCACAGTGCAGTGAACTGCTTAGTTACAGCTGATAATCATTTTGTGACAGTATAGATACCTTTTTTTTTTCAGATGAAGACAAAAGGAAAAGCAAGAAGAAAAAGAACAGAAAGTAAGTTTCCGAGTTGTGTGGAATTCTGCCCGCTCAGGGCAGCACCACTTTCTTATTCTGAGCCCTCTTGTAATTAGGGTTGTCAAATAGTTGTCTTTTGATGGGTTTTCTTTGCATCTGGAGAACATGTAGCATAGAGGACTTGCTGCAAATGTAGGGACCCACTTTGTAACACTTGTGAAAGGCAGAACAGTGTTTGCGTAGTCTCTGTTGCACTGTGAGATATTTTCTATGGAACAACAGCCTGTATGCATCCAGCCAGGTGGTAGCTGCCCTGAGAAAATAATGACTCAAGTGTCATTCCAAGCACTCATTGCATCTTGAGTGTTGCTAAAAGCCTTGTCTCTCTTTGACCTCATCACAGGAAGAAGTATAAGAAAAAGAAAACTAAGAAGAGCAGGAAAGAATCCAGTGATTCAAGTAGTGAGGATTCTGATGACGAAATGCTTCCAGGGGAAGATCTCTGGATTGAGAGATCAAGTGGGTTCACCTGACTCTAAATTTGGATTGGAACTTCTTGCTGTCCTTTCCATGAATTGTTTGTAAGGTGCTGCTGATCTTTGTTCTGATAACGAAGAACAGTGGGCACAATATTAATTTTCCTCATTATTCAATTGTTGCAGAAAATACAGAAGCTGATAGCTTGATTGGACCAGAAGCTCCGAAAACTCATGCATCTCAGGATGACAGGCCTTTGAAGTGAGTAGCACCTCTGACAGGACTTATTCAGATCAAGTACATCAAGCATGAAGGTTACTGTTCCATAACAGTATCGCATGCATCACAGAGAAATTCAAGTAGTGAGCTAGATGTGTAGCTCAGGGTCCTCTGAGATCAACTGAAAACATGGCCTTATTTTCTGTTTTAAGCTATGGACATGCCCTCTTGCCTGGTGAGGGTGCAGCAATGGCAGAGTACGTAAAAGCAGGAAAACGTATACCCCGCAGAGGTGAAATCGGCTTGACCAGCGAAGAGATTGCATCGTTTGAGAGCTCTGGTTATGTCATGAGTGGCAGCAGGTATGGTTGTGGTGATGGAAATGGTTCAGTGACTTTTTCAAAAGCTGTTTGCGCAATTGGCCGGTTGGAACAGTGCTTCCAAGCTCCAGGTATGTGCATGGAAGAGAAGGTTCTTTGTGTGCTAAAATCCCTGTTGCTAGAGGTGGGTGATGAGGTTTTAAGGACACTTTCTCCTCAAGAGCAAAAAACCTTTTCAGATAGTGTACTTCTAACAATCTTGTATTTCAAACAAGGCGATGCTGATGTCAGGTGGTGGTTTTGGACAACGCTGGTGATGTGCTGACTCTTCATCAGGAGACAAAGTATCAAGGGTTGGCAGCATCTTTTTCTTTGAGTCCAGCAGGAATTTCACTTAAATTGTGGAGAGCCAGCAGTTGACACGCTGGGGGAAGCTGGGGCTTCTGGCTGACTGGCCAGAGGCAGACACCCCCAGAAGTCAGTTCCTTGCTCTAACACCCTCCTTCCTGGGAGGGTTTGTGTGCAGTTTGGATTCTCCTGTGTGGACATCCTTATTTATAAGCCTCTCAAAACATTCAGGCTAGTTGGTGTTTGGAAGCTTTGACAGGGCACTGTATCCATCTACCTGTGCTGATGTACTGTTCTCCTTCACAGACATCGCCGGATGGAAGCTGTGCGTCTACGTAAAGAGAACCAGATCTACAGTGCAGATGAAAAGAGAGCCCTGGCTTCCTTCAACCAGGAGGAGAGGAGGAAACGAGAAAATAAGATACTTGCAAGCTTTCGAGAGATGGTCTACAGAAAGACTAAGGGCAAAGAGGAAAAATGATTGCTTGAACTGTGTTCTAGCAAGCAGCAGCTAACCTGTTCCAATTCTGGTCTGAAGAAAGGCTGTGAGTGCTGTATGGCCTTTTACCCAGCCAGGCCAAGCCTCAGGAGAAAGGTTACTTAAATCAAGGAAACACAGGTGGAGTTTTTTCTCGGTTTTTTTTTTTTGGAGTATTTGTTCACCATCTGCAAGAAATCCCTGTAAAGTGAAAAACTGGAAGGCAGGAGCCAGCAGAGAAGGCTAGAGGTAGTGATGTTCCAGGCATGCAGCAGGATTCCATGGGCTTTTTTACCTGATGCTGCCAAGTATGATTTTCCACTTAACTTTGTTGAGTGAAAGTAGACTGAGCAGCAGAAGGAAACTACAAGTAATAGCAGCAAAGGAGAAGGAACTCCTAAGTTCCTTCTGAAGATCTAAGACTGTACACTTAGGTGTTTTTTACATAAGTCTTTCAGATTTATTTGTTTTTTAAAACAATTGAGTTTGGTTTGTGTTTCAAACTAGACTTGTAAATAGAAATGAGTTTGTAATTTAATACAGATGGACTTTAAAGCAAGCAGATCACAATTGGGGTGTAAAGTAACAGGATCTTCAGTCCGACAAAGCCTGTGGTGAAGAGCTGAGTTGCTTGCTTGCTTTCTTTCCTATGTTATACATAGGTTCAGAGCACCGGGGTGCAGTGGTTGGGACCCCTGGATGTGTGCAGATGGTAACCAAAATGTATCTTTCAGTTATTTGAAATTTCTTTTGTCTCTGAAAATGTTCTGGATTAAAACTTTATTTTATCTCCTGTTGTAGTTTAATTTACTCTCTTTCAGCTGTACTATACAACTCTCAACTCTGTACTCAGAGGTCTGCCCCGGGTAGTGCTTCTGGGGTGGCTAACTTTGAGTCGGCTTCAGATTTCCAAGTGCACTCTCCTTAAGTTTTGGCAGCAGAGGTGTCTTGTATGTTTGTATAAGAAAAATAAAAGTCCTATAATGTTTGCCCTGGAGTTCTGCAGATGTAGTGTTTCAAACAGCCAGTCCAGCCCATTTTTCTCTCCCAGTTTTACCCTCTGGAACTGCTGTCCCCACCCCTACCTGCAAGGAACCATCATGTAAAACCATAATTGAGAACATAATTGGTTTAGCATAGATTTGATGTTTCTTAAGTATCCACAAAGTAGCTGTTCTTTCTTTGTTGTGTTTATTTGCTTCTCCATGGAATCATCTCCGGAGTGGTGGTGGTAGTTAACTGGGGCTGTTCATTAGGGAAAGAGTCTTTCCATGATGATTATTTTATTTTCAATGATGTCCTTAAGCCACTTTTCCCTAAATAGACACTGTTCTAGCCTGGAGGATGGAATAAAAAGGGGATAAATGTAAGAATAATATTGGATCTAAGTTTGTTGGGCTGCAAGCTGGCAGGACAAAGCCCATCTGCTGAAGAAAGATCATGCCCAGACTGTGTAAGCTCAGGACAGATTAATTCTAGAGAAGGCAGATGCTCATGGGGTGACATCTAGGCTTGTGCTGGGGTGAAGCTAGTGATGAGCAGGGTTGTTTGGTTTTGCAGAGCAAGATTTTGACAGCTTCCTCCACTAATTCCTTCTCTATTATTGCAAACATTTACATCAAGCTGTTTGTTTATGGCATGGAAAAGCTTGTTAGAACCTCCCAAGCCATGTCAGTGCTGGAAGAATAGTAGCACTTACCTGTGAATCATGCTGCTGGACTCCAGAGTGAAAAACACCTCTGCAGGAGAGGTCTACAAGAGAAGAAAGGGCAGAGTTCACATCCAGCACCTCTGACAGAAGATGGTTTAATTCAGTTTAATTACTATTTTCCTCTTCAGAAGGATTAGAACCATTTGGTTTAAAGCCTCTTGGACTGTCCTTTTGTGACGGTAGAGATGCTTCTGTTACAATTTGAAGCTTGTGCTAGAAGAGAAGATTTCTGACCAGTGGCCAAGAGCTATGTGTGCTATCTTTGGCCGACACAGAGGTCATTTTCTCCTCAGTAGCTGCTGTGGGGCTGTGGTTTGCATTTTGCTGTTAAGAGTGCTGCTAGTAGGGGTGAGGTTGGTGGAAGGGGACACATTGCTTGAGGACTGGCTAGGCATTGCTTGGGTGCTGGTGAGAAATTGGTTTAATTTGCATTGATGGCTTAGTTAGATATTAAGAAGAAAACCAGAATACAGTGACGTAGCTAAATATTAAGAAGAAAAGCATCTGTCAGAACCCCGATATCTGGAGGAAGACAAATCCTCGAAAGTCAAACACGGGAAGGCAAGATGTTTCACAACTGACCTGACAGAGAAAACAAGATAAGGTAGTTTACGACCGGACAGAGAGAAAACAAGATAAGGTTTTTTACAACTGGACAGAGAAAAAACAGGATAAAACTTTTTGGAATTTTGAGAAGTAAGCATCTTCTGTAATCATATCACAGTATCAGTATTACCAAGGTTGGAAGAGACCTCATAGATCATCAAGTCCAACCTGTCACCACAGAANATGCAGGCCACGATGCCATTGGCCCTCTTGGCCACCTGGGCACACTGCTGGCTCATGTTCAGGCGGGTATCAATCAGCACCCCCAGGTCCCTTTCTGTTTGGCTGCTCTCCAGCCACTCCGACCCCAGCCTGTAGCTCTGCATGGGATTGTTGTGGCCAAAGTGCAGCACCCGGCACTGGGACTTATTGAACGCCATCCCGTTGGACTCTGCCCATCTGTCCAGGCGGTCAAGGTCCCGCTGCAGAGCCCTTCTGCCCTCCAACCCAGCCACATCTGCCCCCAGCTTTGTGTCATCTGCAAACTTGCTGATGACTGACTCAATGCCCTCATCCAGATCATCTATGAAGATGATAAAGAGGATGGGGTCCAGCACAGATCCCTGAGGGACACCACTAGTGACCGGCCGCCACTAGCGGTGTCCCTCAGGGATCAGTACTGGGCCCCACATAAGTGTATAAAAACCTGTAGCCAGTAACAGACGGGACACGCAGCTTTGCGGCACTAAGCCACCTGCGCGTCTTGCCGGCAGTAAACTTACCTACATAAGAAACTTTGATTCAGCATTACTAGTCTTTGTTTTCATTTCTCTCTTTCCTGCTTTTTTTTTTTTTTCCTTACGATTTGTTATTATTTTGTTATTTTGAATTATCAACTGCTTTTATCTCAATCCATGAGTTTTCCCACTTTCCCACTTGTGATTCCCACATCCCTCCAGGGAGTGCAGAGTGGGCAGTTGTGTTGTAATTTGCTGCCGGTTGGAGTTAAACCAGTCTGTGTGCTGCTGCTTGGGGATCCAGAGGCAGGAAGCGGAAAAGCTGAGGCTCAGTGTGACCAAGCACAGGTTCTGGAGGGGAAAAGCTGGTGCAACTTCTTTTTATTTCTCTTGAGCTGCAAACTTCAGACTGATCTGGAAAGGACTTCTGTGTCAGAGCAGTGGGCCAGTCTCCCCTCACTGACCCATAAGTAGCCTCTGCTCAGATCTACTTACAGCTTGTTACAGTCTGAAATTGTGGGGCTTGTTTTGAAAACTGCATCAGGCCAAATCTCAGTGGGATGTATGTGTTTTCTGTGAACAGAGGCTTTTGGGACTGGCCGAGGGGTTTGGAGTTTCTATTTTGGGTTTCCACCTCACCCTCCCCTGCCTCTTCCTTTGGACTCCATCTTCTTCACTTCTCATGTTGCAGAAAGGAAGCACTGGTAGTGAGCTGGATGCAGTGGCTGTTGTACTCTGGAAACATGGGCAAAATGGAAACTCGGGGACCACAAAAATCACAGAATGTTAAAAATTGGAAGGGACTGTGAAAGATCATCTAGTCCTGCCAGAGCAGGACGACCTAGAGTGCATCACATGGGAACACAATCACAAGAGGTCTTCTAATATCACTAGAGAAAGAGACTCCAAAACCTCTCTGGGCAGCCTGGGCCAGTGCTCTGTCACCCTCACAGTAAAAATGTTTCAGCAGAAAAAGCGTTTCGTCAGGACTTCCACAGAACAGAGAGCTAGAATTTAAAACGCCCACAAGCACTGACAGACATGAGGGCAAACATGATGGGCACGTGTGGTGGGAGGTGGTGGGAGAGTTTGGAGTTGCCTTTTCCCGTTTTAGGGTTTGCACATCGAGGGTTTGGCTCAGTTATGTCAGGACGCTGAATGAATCCCTGTATTGCCTGTGTGCCTTTTAATGTGGGGATTGGACTAGATGATCTTTCGAGGTCCCTTCCAATCCCTTATGATTCTATGATTTTTTGTGGAAGCTGAACAAAATGTCTTATTGCCTGTTTCCCCAAATGGACTTACTTATGTTTTTTGCCTCCAATACAGAAGGGGGGGGNTGCATACAGGAAAGGGGGGGGGGGGGGGGGGGTGTTCAAGTTCTCCTTGTGGTTTTTTTTATTTCTTAGCACCTTAGCTAAAAATATTGCTTAATATTTTCATTCAGGGTGTTTTGAAACCATGACACTGCTGTCCAGAGCAACTGCTGTTGCTTGGAAGGGGAAGACAGCATGATGAAAGCAGATCACAGAATGACTGAGGCTGGGAAAGCCCTCTGAGATCATCCAGCCCAGCCCAGGGCAGTAAGGGCCACAGCCGGGCTGTCCTTCAGCACCTCCAGGGATGGGGACTCCACCACTGCCCTGGGCAGTCCAATCCAGTCTCTGATCATCCTTTCACTAAGGAAGGGCTTCCTAACATTCAACCTGGCCCTCACTTGGCAGCTTCAGGCCCTGCCCTCTCATCCTGGTACTGGTTGCCGGGGAGAAGAGCCCAACCCCCACCTAACTACAACCTGACTTCAGGGAGTTGTAGAGAGGGAAAAGGTTCCCCCAGAGTCTCTTCTTCAGGCTAAACACCCCCAGCTCCCTCAGCCTTTCCTCAGCAGACTTTTCCTCCAGTCCCTTCCCTAGGCTCGTTGCTCCTCTGGACTCACTCCAGCGCTTTAGATGTGGGATCCTTTCTGATTTTCCTTCTTTTAAGTTTTTGACAGTCTCCATCATTTAGGAGCAAGCAGAGGCTCGGTGCTGTGCTCTGTCTGGCCACTGTACACCACATTCAAATCCCCCACCATTGCTACGGCAGTGCCCAGGCCCCCTCAGCAACTCTGGGAGCTGCTGGCTCCTGGGTGGTCTTGCTGCTGCCCTGGCATTTCCCTGCCTCAAGAGACCTTCCCATACTCTAGAACTGGTGTCATCTTGAGTACTTACGGGAGGTTTTATTTTGGAAATCTCTATGAAGAAGTAGACACTTGCTGTTGCCTGTGGAATGGGTTTTCTGCATGTTGGAATGTTCCAGCAGACTCTGTAATGGTACCTCCTGCTGTGCTCCAGCTCTTCTTCCTGGAGAAATTCTGTTGAGTGCAGCCAGCTTTCATGAATCTCCCATGTCTGCCAAAAAAATACCCAGCACTAAGATTCCCTCTGGCCAGGAAAAGGGACTTGAGGGTGTGCTAAAAGGGTATCAAGATGGCCTCCTTTAGTTTGTCACTTTTCTCATGACCTTCCCGAGGTCATCAAATTGCCACTCACAGAAATCACTTCTTCAATCAGCTGCTGTCCCCGCTCCACTGTGAAGTTGTTTCCTGTGATCCACAGAATGTTTTTCATACTGTATTTGGCTTCTAAGGGAGAGAAAATGCTGGCAAATAGTTGCGCTAAGACCCCAACGTGTACAAGCAGAGCGGATACACTACCTTGCTGTTTGCATTCCAGCTCTGTACAATACTCCTCTGTACCACTTCTCCCATCCTCTGTGTCAGCAAGAGCTTTTCCTTCACCAGCAGCATTTTCTCCTCCCTTGTCCATCTTCTTTACCTTTAGAAAGAGAAATGCACAAATGCACTGAGCGTTGGTCTTCAGCACTGTGGGACCCAGCTTCCCAGCTGACTTTAGGCTAATCTGGAAAGGGGTTCTGAGATGTCACGAAGCGCAGCAGGCCAGCGTCCCTCTACTGACTCCTCATGCCAGAACCCACCTGTGCATAATCCAGCTTACAGCTTCTTGTAGCAATTGCTCCTAATTCCTGTCTGTCCTTGCCAGGGAGGTTGCAGGAATCCAGTTCCAGACAGGACTGCTCAGTGCCCAGGGAGCTGCACCGAGACCTTGGCAGCGCCGCTGTGTCTGCCTCTTGCTTTGTAGACAAATGAGAGCTGTAGAACCGCTCCCCCGGTAACGGTACCAAGCAATGATGCGAGCGTTTGCTCTGTGCCGTCACAGCAAGTTGGGTGCCAGCCAAGTGAAGCACTGGGCTCCTGGCACCCTGACTGGCATTCCAGGGTGGGGGCAACTTGATAGAAGGGGACCCTGGAGAAAACCCATAGGCCTCTGGGAGGAGGTATGGGCAGGAAATGTGGGATCCTGCCAGGTTCTCCATGGTGCTTGTACCACTCCCCACAGTTTGGGAACTGGGTCAGCCTCTGGCTCTGTGCTCAGCCACATGCAGACTCAGCACAGCCTGTTGTGCAGAGGTACTGGCAGCTCAACACCAGTGCTTAGGACACAGAGCCCTTCAGACGGAAAGGGCCACAGATGACACATGAGAGAGGCCAGGGATGTTTCCTTGGAACACAACATGCTGTATGGCCAGCGGCTGCTCTTCCAGGGTGACAAGGGGCTGTTACAAGAATTCAGCTACCAGAGGAACAAATAGGCAAAGCACCAGTCCTAGTCCTTGGGGTCTGACAGAGATGTTACTGCTCGAAGGTGAAAGGCAGTGAGAGTGATGTACAGGAGTGATTGTCCCAGGTTTGTAAGACCTGGGAGAACTCAAGTAAACAGGAAATACCAGAGACAGAGAGGGCACAATGCAATGGCCCTTTGCCCTTTGGCACTCTTTGTTCTGTTTCTTACTAGATTTTCCTCATTTGTTTTCATCACCTCAATAACAAAGTCGGGAAAAACAACAGCAACAGAGGTATCTGCTTTGAAAGATAAAAGGAAAAGGACTCTGGCATAGAAGCTGTGCCAAGACATGGGGAAGCATCTGAGGGGGAATTGCTCAACAGGCTGGAAAATGGTTTAGCAGCTGATGGGAAGATCTCATGCTGGAACTGTGGTTGTGGTGGTCTCAGGAAGCTGGACATGGTTACCTGGTGGGGCTGGAGGGTTTGACCTCGGAGCCAGCATACAGAGCCATGAGTAGAATCTTACAAAAAGGGAAGTAGGTGCACAAATGGAATGAAAAACTTGTGATTTAGGATGAGCTAGAAGTGTGGTTTTAGCAAACACAGAACTAGACAATCACACTGGAAAAATACTAAGATGTGCTGTTGTGTTAACTGCTGAGCCAGCTGCTTTTACACTGAATTGCAACACCCCTAGGTGACCCCCAAAGAGGGTCGACACAAAAGTGATTGGTTGTGAACCGTTACTTAGCTATTGCTAATGAATGTTTTATGGTATATAAACCTAGCTATTACCTTGACTGACCATTATCAGTCGTCCCTGCCTTGCTCAATCCTGACAAGGAAAAGAAGACTGTAGACACAGACCCCCAAAGGCCTCTGTGTGGAAGGAAGCTTCTTCCAGCTGCTGTGCAGGATGTGCTATAAGGTTAGCACAGCCTGAGTCATGCCGTCAAACAGAAAAGACTGCTTCTAGGCGGCATGAGTCTCGCCAGAGCTGTTCAAGGCTTCTTGATACCTGGCAGGATTAGAGCAGACCCTGTCTAAAGCAGCTCTGCTTTGCTTTTCAGCTGTCTTCTGGGAGAGGTGTTCCAAGACTGGTGTGAGCCCTGGAAACCACTATCATCCCCAACCCTGTTTTCTGTCCTGATCCTCATATATATTCTCTCTTGTCCTCCTAATCATCAATCATAGAATCATAGAATCACTACGGATTGGAAGGGACCTCGAAACATCATCTAATCCAATCCACCTGCAACAGCAGGATCACCTAAACCAAGTCACACAGGAACCTGTCCAGTCGGGTCTTGAATATCTCCAGTGAGGGAGACTCCACAACCCCTCTGGGCAGCCTGTTCCAGTGCTCCCGTCACCCTCACCGTTCTAGTTCTGTCTCTCAAGCCAGTGTTGTAGCTCACTAGATGGTGATTAAGCGCTTTGGACTGATGTTAGAAGGCAGGAGCGGCAGAACGGTTTCATTTAACCACATGGTCTCAGAGCCTGGACACAGTGTTGCAAGAAAAGTGTCAGCCATCTGTCTGTGCTCAGAAACACTGTCACAACCCTACTCGCGGGAGAGGAATGCAAATGCAAATTTCTGTGGCCAAACTTGCTGTTACTGATCACAGAATGAATTGAGGCCGGGAAGGCCCTCTGAGCTCAGCCCAGGACCTAACATCACCACATCGGCCAGACCAGGGCACTAAGCGCAACCACCAGGCTGTCCTTTAACACCTCCAGGGATGGGGACTCCACCACTGCCCTGGGCAGTCCAGTCCAGTGTCTGATCACCCTTTCACTAAGGAAGGGCTTCCTAACATTCAACCTGACCCTCACTTGGCAGCCTCAGGCCCTGCCCTCTCATCCTGGCGCTGGTTGCCTGGGAGAAAAGCCTGACCGTCACCTGACTACAACCTGACTTCAGGGAGTTGTAGAGAGGGAGAAGGTCCCCCCTGAGTCTCCTCTTCTTCAGGCTAAATCTCCCTCAGCCTCTCCTCTGCAGACTTTCTCACCAGTCACTTCCCTAGCCTCACTGCTCCTCTGGACCCGCTCCAGCCCTTCAATCTCTTTCTTGAAGTTAGGGGCCCAGCACTGCCCCAGGACTTGAGGGAGGCCTCCCCAGTGCCCAGTACAGGGGCAGAATGACATCCCTAGCCCTGCTGGTCACACTATTGTTGATCCAAGCAAAGATGCCATTTGCCTTCTGGGTCACCTGGACACCCTGCTGACTCCTGCTCAGCTGGTTGTCTGCCAGTACTGTCAGGTCCCTCTCTGCCAGTCCACTCTTCAGCCACTCATCCCCAAGTCCGTAGCTGCAGGGGGTTATTGTAGCCAAAGTGTAGGACTCTGCCCTTGGCCCCGGTAAACCTCATCCCTTTGTCCGCTGCCCATTGACTCAGCCTGTCCAGGTCCCCCTGCAGCACCTTCGTCCCCTCCAGCAGACTGACACTCCTCTCCAACTGGGTGTCACCCACTGATGCACACCCTTTTTGTGTCGGTGTAGTTTCTTTATCTGCAGTATTTTTTCAATATAACTACAAGCAAGCAGAGGAAATCCTGTTATGTGGGTACTTGCACAGAGCAAAGAAACAAGTTTTGTTTTAAAATTCCTGATGCTGGAGGACATCCTCAGCTCTCAACTCTTAACAGTTATAAAAGGAGATTCTCTCAATGTCAGAAGACCCTGTTAGGGTTTGTAGTTCTTGACGGTCTTGTCAGTCCTGGGGAGGTCTGGTGTTGGCTGTTCAAAAGGTTGGGACTGATGATCTTAAAGGTCTCTTCCAACCAAAGAGATGCTGTGATCTGTCAGTGGAGTCCATCTGGCCAAGTCAGCACAATTTCCAGTTACAGGGCTGGAATTTTCTCAAAGATGTCTCTGATTTATGTGACTCAGCGCCTTGTTCACGCCATGGGAGTATTTGTGGTTGTTCTAGCAGGGTCCTGGTAGGACTTGCGGATCCAAGGATACAGAACTCCACACTGAGGCAGGTTTGCTGGCAGGACTTGAGACCCTTGGGGTACTCATGTTGGAAGAGGAGAGGAGTGAGAGGCATCCTGAGGAGGAAGGAGCAGCAGAGACAGCGTGACATGAACTGACCACAACTCCATTCTCTGTCTCCCTGTGCCACTGAGCCAGAAGGAGGTAGAGAAAAGGATTTGATTTATTATCCTACTCTGATTTGATCGGTAATAAACGAATTTCATTTCCCCAAGCTGGGTTTCTTTAGCCCATGGCAGCAACTGCTGAGTGACTCCCCTGTACCTCATCTCAACCCATAAACTTTTTTATTGCATTTTTTCCCCCGTTCAGACGAGGAGGGGGTGACAAAGTGGCTTTCATGGGCACCTGTTGTCCAGTCAGGGCCAACCCACTACAACAACACAGACACAAAGGTTGAATACAGGTGCATCTTTAATTATAGAGTTAGATCGTTCTATACAGACATGTGGATTCTTCAGGTGCCACCACCTCAGTCTATATTCTCCAGGCCCTGAAAAAGAAAAAGCAGCAGCTGTTATTCGCACCATTCAAGAGCTTGTAGGAAATACAGAATATTTAGAACAGATATAGAATACAGATGGAAATATATAGAATTTCAAAGTGTGCTGAAGTACCCCAGCCCTGATTACATTAAATAAAATTCAAATGCAGATCATAGGATCATAGGATGTTAGGGGT
>VXBP01008675.1:5677-29720 GCA_013400115.1 Rhinopomastus cyanomelas
TCTGGGTGCAGCCATCAAGCCAGTTCCTTACCCATTTAGTGGTCCACCCATCAAACCCATGGTCCACCAGCTTGGAGACCAGAATGTGGTGCAGGACAGTGTCAAAGGCTTTGCTCAGGTCCAGGTAAATGACATCAGTCACTCATCCCTCATCTATTAATGTTGTGACCTGTTCATAGAAGGCCACCAGATTCGTCAGGCAGGACTTGCCCTTGGTGAAGCCATGCTGATTGTGCCCAATCACCTCTTCACTATTTGCCTGTCTCAGCAGTGCCTTCAGGAGGATCAGCTCCATGATGTTACAGGGCACAGAAGTGAGACTGACTGGCCTGTAGTTCCCTGGCTCCTCCTTCCTACCCTTTTTGAAAACAGGAATTATGTTTCCCCTTTTCCAGTCAGTGGGGACTTCACCAGACCGCCACGACTTTTGGAATATAATAGAGAGGAGTTTAGCAACCTCAAAAAAGATCATCTAAGTCCAACCCCCTCTGCTGGAGCAGGGTAAGCCTACGGTACTGTCTCAAAATGTCCTACATGGGGCTCAAAGCCATGACCCCAAGAATTCAGAGTCCCATGCTCTACCAACTGAGCCAATCAGGTGCCCTGCTCAGCTCCTTTGTTGTTTTCCCACAGCACTATTTTTTCACTGTCTTTATTCATGTGACATTATGTTGCTTTGTCACAGCTTTTCAACAAACAAAACACAAAAGTATGAGATACATGTCCACTGACAGGCCTTACAGACACCCAGTTTGTATCTTGATAAAGATGCAAGACCAAAGAGCTAGATAGTTTATCTCATCCACCAGTGTCACTGACTATTCAAGAAATACTACTACATGGAACACATTAATGAGCATTTTTTAAGTATGCCAGCACAAGTCACACTTCACGTATTTGGAAGACAACAGTCAAGTCAGAGGTTAGACTGTGATGAAGAGAGACAAGAAATGGTGACAGGGTCCAGGGGGTAACACAGTAAGGTAAGTAAAAGACTGTTTTATAGAATTCAGTGATTTTCTAGAAGTTTCTAGATTGAAAGCTCTTCCCAGCTTTGCAGATACACAGCCTGCAGACAATCCCATTACGTTCTAGATGTCTCCTTCTTAAAACAGCGTGAACTACTGACCTATATCTCTTCTAAGTAAATACTATGCTTCTACAGCTGAGCATGATGAAAAACTCATTCCTTCATCTCTTTGCCAGTATGCTGCTGATAAGCTTTCTTTTCAGTCTTAGAGACTGAGAAATGTATTGCATGCATATCCCTCTTTGATGGGAAAGTCTCAGGGTAGCTGAAGGCAGAAAATTCTGGGATGTACCCCAACATGTACAGCAAGGGATCACTAACATGACCAGAACAAGTGAACTGTACTCAATTCACATATTGTCACCTAAGAATAAATTGTAGCTGTAATGCTTCTCACCCAATTCAGTGTCTTGGGAAACCACAGCAGCAATTCAAGATGCTATGACACATCACCTCTTTGTTAGCACTTCATTGCCAGACATCCTCTTCTTCCCTGGATTCAACTTTTGTAGTTCACAGTACAAGATATTTCAGTCAGTGAGTTACACAAATACGGCTGGTGATGTGGTGACCAGTGCCTAAACACACATTCTGTTGACCCACCTGGTAACATTGACATGAACAACTTTGCTACAACCTTGAAACTGGTTTAGAAATCCTCGCAAAGAGGTAAACTACCTAAAAACAATACCAACTTGCAGCACTCCAGACAGTAAATTATAAACCAAGTGGCCACCGCAGAGAACTCAAAACTAGTGATCCACCAAAAAGATGCGAGAGAGCAGTACTTTGCAGACTAAGTACACCACAAGTTTTTAAGTAATCAATACAATAGATAAGATTAACTTGTGATTGCAGCATGGAATATTTATTCATGTTTTGCAGATACTGAAATGTCAACGTGCAAACAGGACAGCATGCAGGCGAGCGGACATCTGTCTGTCTGGGACTGACGCAGTCTGCGGGGTCACATGCATTGACCACAGACACTGCCACATGATCCCGGTAATAGCTGATCACACAGACCAAAGAAAGCACTTGATCTTCTGCCTAACAAGCTGAAAGCGGTTAGTGTGGAGGTCATATCTGAAATGGGATTCCATGTGGTGGCCCTCAGGAAGACATAATCACAGACTAGAGAGGTTTACACTAGTAACAGCCACCAGCCACTCACAGAAACTGCTCATCCTGGCCTATGAAAACAAAAGCAACTTTAACCCAAGCTATTCCCCACTCTCCAACTATCCAAATACATATTCTGTAATGTTTGTGCTGTTCTGCACACAGCCCTAGGACTGCATAGGTTCCAACTGACAGGAATCTATGAAAAGGGCTCTGCTGAGAAGTTAAAAAAAACCAAAAAGAAAGAAGCACACTTTCATTATTGGAACCTACTGAAACCTTCTCAAACGGTTGCCTGACTCGTATAAAATGTACCAGACAAATAATAGCCTTGTTTTAGCCCTTTCTGTGCCTACTAATACAATTCTGTGAGTACTGATAAACTGGCTTATACTAATGCTGATCATTGTAAAATCTATACTCCCTAACTATTGACAATATTTTCCACTTACCTTGTTGTATCACTGCAGGTGCTTGTTAGCACTGTCCCATCTAGCCCCATCCCCTATCAGATCGTGCCTTGAATTCACCCACAGGCTGTACATCAGCTCATCTGATTTCATCTGATTTCTGGCTTTTCTCTTTCCCAGCTCCACGGTGCAGAAGGATTCTAACCACTAGTAATTTGCCACAAGAGGCAACTTAATTTGGACAAGGTCATAACTTTTCAAATATAAAATAAGGAAACCAGTTTTTGTGCACGCAACACTTGCCTTTCAGGGCATGGAATGACCCGTCATCTCTAACTGGTGTTCCATTCTGTCAGAATCCCTAGATATCACACAGGATGGTTCAACTTTCTCTGGCAACACAAGTTTTACCCTGCAGTACTGTAACAAAGCATTTGCACTGGCAAAATCTGAGTACAACAACCATCTGTACTGAGTAGGTCAGAGAACTTCCCTCTTTACTATGATAACTCAGATCACAGTATCACAGTATTATCAAGGTTGGAAGAGACCTCATAGATCATCAAGTCCAACCTGTCACCACAGAGCTCAAGGCTAGACCATGGCACCAAGTGCCACGTCCAATCGTGCCTTGAACAGTTCCAGAGTTGGCGACTCCACCACCTCCCTGGGCAGGCCATTCCAGTGGCCAATGACTCTCTCGGTGAAGAACTTTCTCCTCACCTCAAGCCTAAATTTCCCCTGGCGCAGCTTGATGTTTCAAAGAATCATAAAATCATAGAATCATTAGGGATTGGAAGGGACCCTGAAAGATCACCTGGCCCAATCCCCCTGCCACAGCAGGATCACCTAGACCAAGTCACACAGGAACATATCCAGATTTATTAGCAGCAAAAGATCAGTGCAAAAGTTCCTCCTGGCAGTACTCAATGTCTGTGTGTCTCTGATTTATTTGTATTTACTTGTTTTAAACATACGTGCTCTTATCTTCACTTGCTGTACCATATCAATACTAGCAACAATATCGTTTCAGGGTTTTTTTAGTGTTCTCAGGGGGAGTCCACTCATCTTTAACTATCTGGAATGAAATAAAACCTTAGCACATGAAGTACTTTTTTTGCTGACACTAAATCATGTTCCTTCTGTAGTGTATAAGTGTTGGCAAAAGACTTCCAGTAAGTAATAATCAGGTTTGTTACAGAAGTGCCTGAGAACAAGCCAAAAACACTGATTTTTTTTTTTAGGCCTGCAGAAAGGGAAAAACCAAAGAAAAAAGCCTGTGGATGAGCAAGTATCTGTCTGAGTTTCAGGCTCAGTTATTCAACATTTTCATATTTATACAGACATATTAATCTCACTCAGGAGCAGGAAAGAGGTCTCCACCACTGCTTTTTCTATTCCAGCTTTGGTTTCTTAGGTGTTGTGTTTCAAATTATGCAAGGGGAGGCTAATGTTATTAAACATTAATTTTTATTAATTAAAGAAGCTAATTTTCTATTATTCCATAATAGTAAGATTTTAAAGATCTGTTCTGTAAACACCTAATAGCTTGACTAAAGAGAATTTCAAGTAGTAATAGTTCTTTCCCCTAGAGAGTGGGTAAATTCTTGGCAATCACTGGGAACCACAAACTCAGCAAAAGAACTAGATGATCTCTAAGGTCCCTTCCAATTTAAACTATTTTATGATTCTGTGGTATGTTATCAGCCATCAAAAAGGGAAGAAGGCTCAGACTTGTCTGTACTTGTAGGAAATCTGTGAAGAAACTTTAACTGAAAGCCGAGAAATGATAAGTGAGCTGGCATTGCTACTATAATCAAACTCCTCGCCTAGTAGGAATCATGGAATCACAGAATCACTACGGATTGGAATGGACCTTGTAAGATTATCTAGTCCAATCCCCCTGACACAGCAGGACCACCTAGACCACATCACACAGGAACACATCCAGGTGGGCCTTGAACATCTCCAGTGAAGGAGACTCCACAACCACCCTGGGCAACATGTTGCAGTGCTCCGTCACCCTCACTGGGAAGAAGTTCCTTCTCAGGTTGATGTGGAACCTTCTATATTCCAGCTTACAACCATTGCCCCTCGTCCTACCACTACATGACACTGAGAATAGCCCAGCTCCATCCTCCCGACACTCACCCCTCAAGTATTTGTAGACATTAATGAGATCACCCCTCAGTCTCCTCTTCTCCAAGCTAAAGAGACCCAGCTTCCTCAGCCTTTCCTCGTAAGGGAGGTGCTCCACTTCTTTCATCATCCTTTTGCTCTAGCTGGACTCCCTCCAGCAGCTCCACATCCCTCTTGAAGTGAGGGGCCCAGAACTGGACACAATACTCCAGATGTGGTCTCAGCAGTGGAGAGTAGAGGGGGAGAAGAACCTCTCTTGATCTGCTAAGTGCCTGCTTTCTGATCCACCCCAGGATGCTGTTGGCCCTCTTGGCCACAAGAGCACACTGCTGGCTCATCCTATATAACTTCATAAACTGAGTTTACTTCATAAACTGAGGACTACTACTCAGTTCCCCAACACAACAGAATAGACCTCTTTGACTTACATAGCTCTTAGAGGTCACTTGGCAATGAATAGAGATTTCTTAGCAAGCCCATCATGTAGGAACTTCTGTACTACTGGAATTGCAGCATGCTCCGTGATAAGCATGTTGTCAGAACTTTCCTTTTTTAATTGGCATTGACAACCTCTCCTGTCAGGTGTCTTCAACAGCACTAGTAAGACTTTGGTAAGTAAATCCATCCATAGTTCAAGTCAGCTCAGGAAAAAAAAAAAACCTATTACAGATATTTGTGTGATAGAAAAATAAGAGTTTAATATGCAAGGTACCTACAAAAATGTGTGTTAACCTGGGGAAAAAAAAAACCCAACACAACAACAGAAAAAACCACACATAAAAAAACCCCTCCAAAAACCAAACCAACAAACCTCCCCCTCCAAATGCCCCAAGCATTTGGCTAGAGTTCAACACCACCACTTAGAACAAGCAGAGTCTTGTTTTATAATGTATCTAGCTATAATTACTTTTGGATGGGCACAAGCCAGATAAGTACAACTACTGTTGCTATAAATACTGGTTTCTTGCTTTCATTAAGTGCAGCTCTTAAGTATTTAACACTTACATTACCTGTGACAGGTAAGACCCCTGAAATAAATAAATGCCCAACACTGTACTGCTGACAGCAGTCGGAGATGAGGTTCTGGTGCCAGGAGAGTCTTAAGAGCGTTTTGTTTTCCTCCCTTATACACAGAAGTCCATCACTACATATGGATCGTTAAATAAATGCCCACTAACAACTAGAAGACTGAGAAACCGTTTTGCTGGCATAAACGACACCATTATTGCATACTAGAAGAAAATGCAGCAATGTAGAATAGAAGTTCTTCAAACACTCTTCAGGCAGTTTCAGAGAACTCCCTTCAACATTCAGGAACAACTCTGCACCAGCATACAAACAGGATTGTAGACTTTACTGCTTTCTCCTGGTGCTTAAAACCTGGACTGCAGTGCTGAAGTATTTATTTATTCAAAGCCATAACGTGCTACATATCTAGTGCACTAATTAGTTTACTAAGCTAATGTTCCTATAATCTGGGTATTTCACGGGCTGTCATGAGCATTCTGAACACTTCACTTTGCTAACAGCACTATGGAGGAAATAGAGACTCAGTTCAGAGTCAAGCTTGCGAAATCAAACTTTACATCTTAAAGTAACTCCAGCTCCCAGTGGAAGTTTAGATGCATGCTCAGACCCACAAGGTGGATACAAAACTCCCTCAAGTCATCTCTTGCCTCTCAAGCATTTTTATGAGGAGAGGCTGAAAGGCGTGGTTCTGCTTAGACCGAAGACTACGAGGGGATCTTATCAATATGTAAAAGGTCGGTGTCAGTAGAATGGAGTCGATCTCTATTCACTGGTACCCAGCAACAGGACAAGGAGTAATGGGTTCAGACTGGAAAACAGCAAGTTCCACCTAAACACAAGGAGAAATTTGCTTTGAGGGCAATGGAGCACTGAACAGGCTGCCCAGAGAGGTTGTGGACTCTCCTCCTCTGGAGATATGGATGTGCAACCTGCTCCATCACTGGGCTTGGACCATATGATCCCCAGAGGCTCCTTCCAACTCTTACTACCTGTGATACACTACCTCCTCCCTCACTTCAACACAATTGGTTTGCTTACTGCTTAAAGGACAGCTGAACACTCTCTTGCACACATTTTGCCAGATTTTGATAACCCAGGCAAGCACGGGTATCTAGTATGCTCAATCAGCCCCTGGAATGCAGTCTTCCCTTACAGTTAAAAAAATCCCGACCCTAATTAAGCAAGCAAAAGTGTTGAGGGAATGCTGTGTCAGCAGACTCACCACTTCATGTCCTAGTTACAAGACAGAATCATTTTCTTTCTGCTGCAGAAAAATAACCAGTCTTATGCCTGAGAATATTGGGAAGCTTACTCAGAGGCTACCAAACATTCAAAAATTAAGAGTTTGGTATTTCTTCTTTTTTTTCTCCTTGAAGTGCAGCTCTGAACTTTAACCTACTTCCTACCTCTGTACAAACTTGCTGCTTGTTTCCCCTGTGTTAGCAGTCTTAGAACGTTCATTAACAAATATGTAGCTTGGACTAGTTTTAACAAAGAACCAGCTTTCAGAGTTGGAACAAAAAATTCCGAACTTTAAAAACTCCAGTGCAATACAAAGAACCACACTCCCACTGATAAATTAGAATGAAGCTCTGCAAGAAGTCACAAAAACAGACTGTGTTGTAAATGTGCACAAAGGTTTGGTCTCAAATTTGGTCTTGATTCCAGTAGGCAGGATTAAAAGATATCTCAGCATTGGTCTGTTTCAAAAAGCTCACGTGAAAGCGGGGCAGGGGGAAGCTGCAGAGGTGCATGGGAAGGGGAAACAAACAGTATTGTGAAATCAGCCCTTCTATTACACTGCTACCACTGTACTGGCTCTGAACCACTGCCCTTGCACCCTTAAATTGTCTTTTGTGCAAACCTGCCACCTGTGAACTACTAAGGATATGTACATGCATCACTAATGTTGTGAAATAACCTGGCACTGTGAGGGGAAAAGTCCTGATGTCTCATGCCATTGCAAGACAAATCCTCAATTTGTGATCTTGAAATAATGAATTATCATTTCCTCACAACAAAAGTTGCTGCCTGCAATCTCAGCAGCTATTCAACTGTTTGTGTAGATGAATCTAGACATGGAAGGCTGACACCCAAGGCTTCAGTCTGCAAGCAAAACAAGTACATAACTGGTAAGATTTAATCAATTCCAAATAACCGTTACTAGCTGTTCATCAGTTCAAGCTCCCTAGGGACACAAATTAAGTTTCCACAAAACATTTTTAATTTGACTTTGTCAGAACAGTTTTCCACCAAAAAAAAAAAAAATCAACCAAGGGGGATAAAAAAAAAAAAAAACAACAACCNAAAAACAAAGGGGGAAAAAAAAAAAAAAAGACAACAACCTGCCACAACAAAAAAACACAACCAAGACTAAACAAATTATCTCACAAGCTCCTGGATCCCTGACTCTAGAATTGTGGGCTATCCCAATCCCTGCAAAGGAAGTGCCAAATACTTAGAGGACATCTTCTGAGCTAACCATTCCTCAAAGCAGCACTGAAGAAAAGGAATCTGAAAAATTCTTACCTCCTACTGACATAAGCAGAGTAGACTGGACTTTAAGAGTCCTCTTTTACTTCTGTCCATTTCAAAAAGTAAGGGATGATTCACAAGCTTAGAATGATCCGAAGAAGAGCATTTCCAAGTATTACACAGTGAAATCCTTTATGCTGGAAAATATTAGCAGCAAAGAGATTTGCTGCTGCTCTCTTACTATTTAAATATTAATAATATTAATAGTATTTCTTCTATAGCTTTCTGCAATTATTCGTTCAGCTCTCCCACCATTAAAACAAAAACCCCACTGAATGGTATCAAGGGGAGAGTGTATCATCCTCTGCTTAACGTGGACCAGAGAAAGAAAAGTACTAAATTACAAATGTGGTATGACAAGGAGCTGCAGTTTGAAAGCCCTACAGCCCTCAGTGAAACAACAGTGCATCATATACGCCACAAAACACCACAAAGCAATCAGACTTCATTCACCAGAAACCTCTCCAAGAATTTCCTCTATCTTACAATGTCCACGATGAGTGAAGTATTTTCCTAATAACTCCTCACACCCACCACAGAACCTGCAGGGAACGAGTCTGCTGCACTTCCTACTCTATGGGCATTAAATGCTTCTTACTTTCTTTGAAGACCTAACAATCCCCAGAAGTTTATTAGAACATTTTGATGGAGCACAATTGCTTTCAAGCAAAGCAATACTAAATAAACATTCCAGTGTTAATATTTCTCTAGGGTGGTCTTCCTTTACTTCGGTATTGTGGATTGATAATGAGCCAGTCTGAACAATAGCAACAGCACTGAGTTCTCTGAGATATTAATTCAATTCCAATTGTTTGGAGAGAGAATCCTCTGGTTTAGACCAAGTTTCCTGCTGATACTAAGGAATACTGAAGCTGAGACCTCTCTGTTCCTACCCTGCTCATACCTAGGCTAGTTTTAGAGCTGGAAACCAAATATCAAAGTACAACCTCCAGGTAAAAAAGAAAAGGAAGCTATGGCGGTGTTACGAAACATGGCAATGTGCTGAGGAAGTGCACACAGGGACTAATCCAAACATATACCTTACTAATACAGGTTCTGAAGGCATCTCCACGGCTGCTGTCCTCGGACAGGTTAGGTAGGCTACAAGGCAAATACCTGTACCTATACTAGAACTTGTGCGACTGTTACTGTTGTGGAGCCCCTGCACTGTCTGTGCCATGAATATGAAACTATTAAAAGCTGTCACCTTAATACAGCCTTCACCTTCTAATGCTTTTCTCTCATCCCTTCTCTTAGCCACTGGTGTGGCAGTTCATCTGGGGTGGTGGGGTTTTGGGAACGCGGCAGGGCTGCTGTGTGTTTCATAGGTACAATAGGCACTGTCGTCTACGTCCTGACTACAGCTGCAGTTATTCCAGTAGAAAAAAAAATTTTAAAGCCTTGCCATAGCTGCTCCTCCATTCCTACACTTCTCTAGCCAAATCTGGTCTTCCTCCTCGGCTCTGCAGAAGCCAGCTCCCGTGCAGTTCGAAACGCGGGGCTCGAAGGAACCCAGTCTGGCTCAGCCGGGGCCTGGACGCTCCCCTCGCCTGTTTCCTCGGTGTGGCGGGACTCGCCTGCCAGAGCCGCCTTCCCCCGCAGCACCGAACCGCTCCGAACCCCCTTCCAGCCACCAGCCGGGGATCGGCCAAACACCCCGTCCCCCCGCCGGGCCGAGCCGGGCCTGAGCCCGTCTTACCGCTTCCGAAGGAACAAACCGCTTCTTCAGCAACAAACCCCCCGCCCCGAAAATCCCCCACGACCGGCAGCAGTGACGAGGAAGCGGCTTCAAGCAGCCCGAACTGTCACCGCTCGGATGGGGGAAACAGGGGGATCGGGGCCGGGTCTGAGGCCGGGCCCGCACTCACCGCGCAGCAAAGAACCGACCGCCGCCGCACCGCCGTCAGGGGCCGTCGAGCGCAGGGCAGGGGTGAAGAGGGTGCGGAGGCTCCGCCCCGCTGCCTCTAGATCTGCCACAGCGAATGGCGGCAGTTATCCGGGGAGGGGGGGTGCTGCAGTGGGCGGACAGATGCGCGGATCGGGGAAGAGGGGTGGGCAGCGGTGTGCTAGTGGATTAGGCTAGTGCCGCGGCCGGAGCCAGCGCGGGTCGGGCACCGCGGGGTTGGCAGCGGCGTGTTTGCCCGTCGTGTTTGCCCGTGCCCTGCCTGCCCGCACTCGCTCGGGCTTCGAAATGAGCCCAGGACTCTTAGAATCACAGAATGGTTGGGGTTGGAAGCGACCTCTGGAGACCGTCTAATCTAACTTACCTGCTAGAGGAGGTTCTCCTACAGCGGATCCCACACGTCCAGGTGGGTTTAGAATCTCTCCAGAGGAGGACAGTGCCCAGCCTCTGTGGGCAGCCTGTTCCAGTCCGCTGTTACAGTCACTGTGTAAAAATATTTTCCTTATGTTTAGATGGAACCTTCTTTTTTCTATTGCCCCTTGTCCTGTTGCTAGGCTCCACCAGGTGTGTGGTCCGGTCATCCTGGCACTAACCCTTTAGACGTTTATAAGTATTGATCAGATCTCTCATCAGCCTCCTCCTCTCTGGGCTTAACAGCCCGCTGCTCTCAGCTACTTCTTGTCAGGATGGTGGCTCTGCACTGGTGCATCTCTCCAGCAGCTTCCTGAAATGAGGATCCCAGAACTGAACACAGTATTCCAGATGCAGCCCAACCAGTGCAGAGCAGAGGAGAAGGAGAACCTCCTCCAACCTACTAGCCCTAGTAAATGCACCCCAACAGGTCACAGGCCTTCTTGGCCCCAAGGGCCTATTGTTGGTTCAAGGTCAGATTGTGGTCCACTAGGACTCACAGATTCTTCTTACCTAAGGTACTGAAGCCAAGACCCGAAAACAAACCTGGAAACAAAGAAGTCTCCCTCTGGACACCGCCTTACTCACAGGTCTGCTTCCTCGTAGCAGTATTGCAGAAGAGGGGCCCCAGGTTACCTCTTGGGGTCTGAGAGAGTGCTCGCTGGCCTGGCCATTGGCAAAACCAGCCTGTTACTTATAAACTGATGAAGATCAATATCATGACGCCAATAGTGGCGAACAGTGTCAGAGTACAGGGTGTCCCAGAGCACTTGAATAACATCGGCCAAGTGTTATAAGGTATTTTTCCGCATCCAGTGTGCCCACAATAGAACAGTATATGGTTTGGGCCTAAATGAAGTAAATTGAAAAGTATGTAGTCATAGAAAAATCATTAGATAAATAGGAAAGGAACAGACTGCCAAGGAGGGTTGTGGAGTCTCCTTCTCTGGAGAAATCTAGAACCCACCTGGATGTGTTCCTATGTGACTTGGTCTAGGTGATTCTGCTCTGGCCGGGAGATCGAACTAGGTGATCTTTCGAGGTCCCTTCCAATCCCTAATGTTCTGTGATTCTGTGAAAGGGGAGCTGCATGGCAAATGTATAGATGTGTCTTACAAACCCTGAGCAGTTCATGGAGAGAGATAATTAGAAGATTGACTAACCACTGCACATCAAGGAAATGAATTCCAGTAACACATTTGTTTTTCCCTGAAGAAAGCTCAGGGTAACAGTAAACAAGGCTATTTGTCAGCTTTGAGGAGCAAGTCTCAGGTGACACAGTGCTGCAAAGCATGAAAATAGAACTGCTTTGCTTTCATCAAGGATGAAACCTAGAAAATGCCCAATATCCTGCTGTGGCAGGGGGATTGGGCTAGATGCTCTTTCGAGGTCCCTTCCATTCCCTAATGAGTCTATGATTCTGTGATTCTATGTGTCTTCTTCGTGTTTGCAGGTTGGATTCCTGCATGCTGACCTTTGCTGGCAGATACCCCTGCCTACAAAATGTCCAGCTGAAATTTGCAGGTCAGGGAAAATCAGTGGTAGGATCCCAGAGTCTAGCAAACAAGACATATGGTTTAGGGTGCATTTTTTAAAGTGAATACTGAAGTCCTGTCTTTGGCACTGATTTTACTGGCACAGTTAAGGTTTCTAGGGCCCTGGTGTAGTTAAACCTACTGTTCTCTGACAATACTTCTAAATGTCCTGTCATCTACAAAGTGCACTACTTCTGAGTAATTAAAAATCTTTTCCAGGTTAGTCTGTTTTCTATTCAGTGTAAATATCCCATTGCATAATTCACATATACCAAGTTCTCTCTTTGTATATGTTTAATAGTAATAAACACATTTCAGTATGTTCCTTTTGGTGAGATAAAGTCTTATGATAAGTCTTTGGGTCACTTCCCTTAAAAAAAAAAGGATTATGATTTTTTTTTTTTTGGTTGTTATTGTTTCTAAAAGAACAGACTTCCAAAGCCCATACGCGTCATGGAGTTTTGAATAATGAATAAAGTCCTTCAAACCAAGATACCAAAGCAAGTACTGCAAAATCTGATTGACCTAAAAATCTCTTGGTCAAAGAGCAAAGACTAGTGAATCAGCAGGTCAAGAACAGAAGAAGAAAATCCATTTGCCAGCTTTGACTTCTCCCAGGAAACACCTACAAGTTTTGTATTTTCTGTTCTGTGAGAAGAGGAGGCCCCTGAGGCTGAAAGGTATGAAGGAAGATTACCCGTCACAGAAAGAGGCAGCACTGCTGCAGAGTCTGCTGATTATATGTAAGGACACAGAGGCCACAACAGCTTTGGAAGACAGGATGTTCATTCAAGGATTTATGGTAATGCTGTCTGAAGGTTATCAGAGTCTGGTGCTTGCACCTTGAGTATTTGAGGCTCATTCTTTTCAGCACGAATGAGTTTACAGCAGTGTGGCTTTTCTAGCAGATTATTAAATGTTTGTGGCTTTGTCTCTCTCCCAGTACTTCTAGGAGGTGAAGACTACATTAAACACATTGTAAGGAAGATGTTTACTGATATGGATTCTTGGTTTTATCATCAGATTGCAAGAAATCAAATAGTTTCCTTGGGGAGTTGCGCATTATGCGGAGTCAGGGCTGAAGAAAATTACTTTCAGTCCTGGTGCAAAAGATGGACACTAATAGGAACCACAATGACTGCCTTCTTGTAGTCATTAATATCCCAGTGCTTGTGACTTCCTGGTTTGTAGGAGTTTTCATTAAATTATTTCACAGCAGAGGAGGAACTGGGTGTCAGTCCTTTGTCCTTCCTGTCTTTCTGGGGAAATCCATTTACAAGAGACTTGGCCTCACCTCAGATTCCTCCTAGAAACTTGAGGTTATTCACCAAGCAGTGTCCCAGAAATCCAGGGAGTGTGTCACGTCTGTTCAACCTCTAGCTGACTTCGCTATCTTGATTCTAAATATATTTCACTCATTTTGATCCTACCAAGAAGTTACAAATAACTTGGGATTCCCAAGGAGCAGCTTTCAACTCGTTACAACAAATAAAGCCTTAATGCACAGCAGTTAGTGGACTTCAGTGTTGCAGTAATCTTTCACAAAATCTCAGCTGATTACTGAGGTTGCAGCAATCACACGATTGCTGCAATTGCTCTCAAACTGGGCCAGGACTGGGATAAGATGGACACAATAAACTAGAGCTGTCAGCCTAGAAGACATGAAGCATTTTGCAGTTTGAAGTAGCCTCAGCAGCATGATTTCTCTGTGTCCTCCTTCTTTTCCTGGCTGTCTGCAGTTTAGAGAAATTGCCTGATGAGGTTTGCTCTGTGGTGCTGTGTCCTCACAAGCATCAACTCAGGGTACATGATATAACATACTATGTTCTGCAGAACATGATATGAATTAGTATCTTGAAATTAATGCAGCACTCAGTAAAAGTATTTTGCTCCAGGAAACCGCCTGTGAACAAATTTGGGAACTGTTAGGATGGTAGTTTGTCAGTTACAGACTACAGCTTGTCCGCAGAAAAATATACTTGTTCAGTACCTCACAAATGAGCTCAGAAAGGGTAAGGACAGCCTAGAGTGTGCTCACAGTCACAGAAGACAAATTGTATCCTGGGCTGTATCAGAAGTATGACCAGCAGGTCAAAGGAGGTGATTCTGCCCATCTACTCTGCTCTGGTGAGACCTCACCTGGAGTTCTGTGTCCACCTCTGGGGTCCTTCACACAAGAAGGACATGAGCATTGTGAAGAGGTTCCAGACTTGGCCTCAGAAATGATCAGAGGGCTGGAGCAGCTCTCCAATGAGGGCAGGCTCATTGAGCTGGGTTTGCTCAGCCTGGAGAGGAGATGTCTCATTGTAGCTTTTCACTACTTAAAAGGAGCCAAAAAGAAAGATGGGGAGAGACTTTTTAGCAAGGTCTGTCATGGCAGGACAAGGAGTGATGGTTTTAGAGCAGTGAAACATTGCAATAGGTTGCTCAGGGAGATGGTGGAGGCCCCATCCCTGGGACAGGGACAAGGTAGATAAGGCTGCGGACAACATGCTGTGTTGCAGATGTCGCTGCTCACTGTGGGGGGAGTTAGACTTGATGACCTTTAAAGATCCTTTCCAACCCAAAGTATTCTATGATACTCTAATTCTATGCACTCATGCTCAGATTTCACTATAATTCTTATGCAACGTCTGGTTTAAGCTGCTGTCATTCTCATGGTGCAATAGTAGTAGAGCTCTAAAGAGGGACAACGTAGCATTTTTCAGAAGACCGGATGGAAGTACCAAAGAGGGTTCTGGATATTTATGTAAGTGAGGGCTTGCTGCTTCCCTATAATGAGATGATTGTGTATCCTCTAAAGAAATCTCTGTGGTCAGCACATTTGAAGAAATATGTTATAACTTGCTTCTGGCACTGATTTACTCTAAAGCCTTTCTTTAAATGAGTCTTCATTAATTGTGGTAACACTTATTGAACTTGGTGGTTTAGTTTCGCTATAAAAACAAACATGTAAGTTCTGCTATCTATTGGTTAGATGTGGTTTAGTGGAGGCTGGGTGATGTTCTCTTACCTAGTAGGAAGCACTGGGAGTTCAGATCTTGAGTTTCCTCTCAAAATGCACACAGATACACTTTCAAGGAAACATACTGTTCTCTAGCAGAATAAAAACACTTCAAATAATTATGGAATCGTAGAATACAGGTTGGAAGTGATCTCAAGGGTCATGCAGTTTCACCTTTCTTGGTGATAGACTAGATAGGATGGCTCAGCACCGTGTCCAGATGAATATGAAAGTGTCCAGTGTGGGGGAACACACCGCTCCCCCAGGAGATTATTGCAATGGATGATAGTCCTCATTCTCTGAATCAAAGGCATTAGAGATTGGAAGGGACCATCTAGTCTAAGCCCCCTGACAGAGCAGGATCACCTAGATCAAGTCACACAGCAACATATGCAGGCAGGTTTTAAATGTCTCCAGAGAAGGAGACCCCACAATCCCCCCTGGGCAGCCCCTTCCAGTGCTCTGTTACCCTCACTGTGAAGAAGTTCCTTCTCATATCGATGTGAAGCCTCCTCTGTTCCAGCTGACACCCATTGCCCCTTGTCTTACCTTTGGATAGCACTGAGAGGAGCCTGGCTCCATTCTCCTGACACCCACCATTTCATATTTATAAACATTAATGAGGTCACCTCTTAGTTTCCCTTTTTTTTCCCAAGCTCTAGAGACCCAGCTCCCTCAGCCTTTCTCATCAGGGAGATGTTCTACTCACTTCATCATCTTTGTGGCTCTGCACTGGACTCACTCAAGCAGTACTGTGTCCTTCTGGAACCGAGTGACCCAGAACTGGACACAAGAATCCACATATGGTCTTACCAGGGCAGAGTAGAGGCGGAGGAGAACCTCTCAAGATCTACTAACCATGCCCTTTCTGATCCACCCTAGCATGCCATTGGCCTTCTTGGCCACAAAGGCACATTGCTGGCTCATGGTCATCCTGCTGTCTACCAGGACTCCCAGTTCCCTTTCTCCTACACTGCTCCCTGTCAATGCTCAACCTATACTGGAACCTGGGGTTGTTCTTGCCCAGATGAAAAACTCTACACTTGCCCTTGTTATAGTTCATTAAATTTCTTCCCACCCAACTCTGTAGCCTGTAATGTGTCCTTCTGCAGGTCCAAACAGAGGAAAACAATTTTTGATTCCACCCTTCTAAGTTACAGGGAGCATTTTGTGATATATGATTAGAAGCAGTTCTAGAAATAGCATGAAGATATTATATAAAATACAACTGACACAATCTTAGCTGTAAAGACCAGCCGATACAATATAAAGGCAATAGAGAATATACTCCTTGATAAAGGTCTACGTTTTGTACTGCCTGTACGTGCTCATTTTGCTCAAAGAGCATTAACGAGGCAGAGAAAAGCGGTAGAAATGCCTCTGCTGCACCCTTGTGGTAGAATACGTTTGCCCGTGACATTTCGCTTTTATTTATACCTGCTTAACTGTTCTTAATTGCTTTGCTCAAAATTTTTTTGCTAATACTTGGTTAACATTCCGAATAAAATCAGCAGTCACATTTCAAGAATCTTCAGTTAAGTTTCTGCCGAGGCTGGGTTCTGACCAGACTGAATTGCTGGCCTTAGATCAGAGTTCTTTACTCAATCAACACAGGGAGCCTATACCAAGTACCTATCAGCAGCCAGCACACCCATCACTGCAGAGCAAACAATATTTATAATAGCAGGAGACACTTGATTGATTAGTCACGTTTCCCTACCCATTCCACAGTTTATATATGTATGCTACCTAACGATTTTAGAGAGGTTTGTTGAGGTTGTGAATGGTATGCTCATTATTACATTAGGGGCATGTACTTTAGCATTATAATAATTCAAGGTTAGTTTAGGATACACTCTTGGCTCATCTTTGGTCCAGAAGTTACATATGTCATTAACTTCTGTTAAGAGCTGCAAAGGAACATAACATTGTTTTGTTTCCCATCTTGTTCAAACTTTGTTTCTGATCTTGTTCAAGCTTAGGTACTTCCCTGGGTATCTTAACCATATCCCCACCAAAACTGCTTGATGAGACTTTTAAACCTTGTTCTTTCAACATCAATGTCACATTAAATAAATCACATTTTGGGTGGATGTTTCTCTGACATATTTTCCTGCCTCATGAGCAGAGAAAGATGCATCATAAAGATACATCCCAGCTCCAAGCAAAAGTGAGAACACTGAGGTAAATTATGTCTTAAACCAGCCCCTAAAGCACTATCTCAGTTCAAAGAGTTGTCTTTTTTAACCTTTTGCGAGTAGTCCAAATCTTTCCACAAAACTAAGCCTAATGAACAGGACACCAACTGAACACAGCAGCTGAACAAAGTGAAGATATAAGCTAGCGATCCTTTTTACCCTGTTTCTTAACACTTAGATGCGATGAAAGTGTGTAATCCTCTACTACTGCTCTGTGTGCAAACAATACCTCCATTGTTGATCTCTCAGTGAACAGACTGCCTCATTCACCACGATATCGATCAAAAGCTGTGGCTGTGCCAAGAGCAGTCTACCCAATGAGACTTACTATGAAATGATCATTTGATGCTACCAGTCTCTCTGTGCTTCATTTCCACCATGAAATACCATTCACCCTTTTTAATGCAGTATCCAAACTGCCAACAACAATTGTAAATTTGTTTACTAAACACTGATATTTCAGTAATGTTCCCTGTGGCAGTGTCTCCTGTATAGCCAGATTCAGTTCTGTAATTCTAAGTCTATGCCTCTTTCTAAATCTCACAGAATCACAGAACAATTGGGATTGGAAGGGACCTCATAAGATCACTAGTCCGATCCCCCTGCCTGACCAGGATCACCTAGACCAAGTTGCACAGGAACACATCCAGGCAGGTTTTAAATGTCTCCAGTGAAGGAGACTCCACAAGCCCCCTAGGCAGACTGTTCCAGTGCTCCATCACCCTCACTGTGAAGAAGTTCCTTCTGATATTTAAATAACTTAGTATTGACCTCAAGAAGCTCTTGTGATTTTGCCTGTTATGAAATCTTGTAAAAATGTTATTTGGAGGATAACCTCTTCATCCTGGCGTGATTCATAATAGAAATAGTGTTGCCAGCAGGTGCAGGATGGTGATCATTCCCCTTTACTCAGCTTTGGTGAGGTCACATCTCAAGTACTGTGTCCAGTTTTGGACCCCTCACTACAAGAGAGACACTGAAGGGCTGGAGAGGGGAAACAGGTGGCTATCAAGCTAAGTAAAGGATTTAGATCATGTGTCATATGAGCAACTGCTGAGGTATCTGGGACTGTTTATCCTGGAGAAGCAATTGAGGGGAGACCTTATTGCTCTCCCCAACTACTTCAAAGGAGGTTGTAGAGAGGCATGGGTTGGTCTATTCTTCCTAGTGGCGAGTGATAGGATGAGGGGAAATGCTGCACCAGGGTAGGTTAAGGTTGGGTATCAGAAGGAATTTCTTTACTGGAAGTTTTGTCAGGCATCGGAACAGCCTGCCCAAGGAGGGGATTGAGTCAACATCCCTGTTTAAGAGAAGGAACCACTGCATTGAAGAATATGGTTTAGTGGTGCTGATAGGGTAGGAAAAGGTTGAGCTTGATGATCTTGAAGGTCTCTTCCAGCCGAAAGTGTTCTATGATTTTACAACTCTATGAAAGGGACTATTCCAAACTGGCCTCCCCTGTAAATGGTCTAGACCCTGGAATGAAATTGCTTTGGTCCCTAATAATTTCATTGGCAGTACTTAGCTCGCTCCTCTTGCAAAGAAAACTTACCCGGCCTATAGAAACTTGGGTCTGGTATAAAAATTCACATGTGAATTAATGGAATAGCATTACACACTGTCATTTTCCATGCACTTTCCTCTGGCTACTCCTCTCCAACCAAATGACCGCCTAATGTCTTCCTTCTCAACCTTAACATAATGCTAACACACTGGAAGGAAGAATTTAAGGCTATTTTTCCATATGAAACTAATTTAGGAGTAAATTGCTGAACTTCTGCAACTCTTTGATGTGTCTTTGATTTTTGAAACATCTGTTAATGAATAATGGTGTCAACGCATTCAGGTGTTTGTTGGCAAATTGAGTCTTGTAGGTTTTCAGAAGAAAGCATAAATTACTTTATATTCCAGTGTTCCAAGTGGGCATCTGGGAGAAAAGGACCCTTCCAGGAATCACAGAATCACAGAATCAGTCTGGTTGGAAAACACCCCTGTGAGTCCAGCCACCTACCCTACCTCACAAGGTCACCCCAGCACCTCATCCAAACAATCTTTGAACACATCCAGGGATGGCAAATCAACCACCTCCCTGGACAGCCCATTCCAGTGCTGGGCCACCCTGTCCATTAAAATATTTTTTCTAATATCAAGTCTAAATCTACCCTATTGTAACTTAAACCCTTTCCCTCTTGTTCTATCACTGATTGCTTGTGAGAGGAGACCACCTTTCGGATAGTTGTAGATACACTGCCTTTTTTTTTTAAGGACAGCTGTTGTTTAGTGAAGAATCAAGTGTGGTGGGACTTCTTTGGAATGTGATCATTAAAAAAAAAGTTAAAAAAAACAGAGGGGACTTCATTTTTGAGAGAAACAGTTTTCTTTTTCATATGGGTTAAACATTTCTGCAGATACCTTTATTTGAAGTAACTAAGCATACAGAGCAACATAACATTTATTCATATCAGTAGGGTCTGAATCCCAACAAATCCTAAGCACTACAGTTGTATCAAGAATAGTGTGGCCAGAAGGACTAGGGATGTTCTCTCCCTGTACTGGGCACTGATAAGGCCTCACCTACAGTACTGGCAGCAGTTCTGGGCCCCTCAATTTAAGAAAGAGATTGAGAGGCTGGAGTCATTACAATGTCAGGCACTGCAATGGGCTTCCCAGGGTGGTGCTTGAGTCACCATCTTTGGATGAGTTTAAAAGATGCTTAGCTGTAGTATTGGGGGATATGGTTTATCAGTGAACTTGTAGGGTGGAGTTGATGGTTGGACTTAATGATCTCAAGGGTCTTTTCCAACCTGAATGATTCTATGATTCTTTGAGTGAGTCCAGAGGAGAGCAATGAGGCTGGTGAAGGAACTGGAGGGGAAGTCTCATGAGTAGAGGCTGAGGGAGCTGGGGTTGTTTAGCCTAGAGAAGAGGAGACTCAGGGGAGACCTTTTCACTCCCTATAACTACTGAAGAGAAGCTCTACTCAGGTGGGGTCAGGCTGTCCTCCCAGGCAACTAGTGACAGGACAAGAGGGCAGGACCTGAACCTGCTACAGGGGAGGGTTAGCTTGCATGTTAGGAAGTACTTCCTCACAGAAAAAGGGTGATCAGACACTGGAATGCACTGCCCAGGGCAGTGCTATTGTCCCCATCCCTGGAGAAGTTTAAGAAAGGACTGGATGTGGCATTTAGTGCTATGGTCTAGGTTGTGGTGATGTTAGACCTTAGGCTGGGCTTGATGATCTTAGAGGTCTTTTCCAGCTTCAGTGATTCTGTGATTCTGTACTTTTAGAGACTGAAGGACTTTTGAGGTTTCAACCTACAGTAATAAGTTGAAAGATAAGAATCAGGCTGAGATTTGAGAGTTTGTGGGTGCAGCTTAAGGGGTAGACTGCCATGGGTGACACTGTTGTGGGTGTCTATTACAGGCCACCAGATCAGAATGAGGAAGTTGATGAGGTCTTCTACAGGCAGCTGACAGCAGCCTCACAGCTGCAGGCCCTGGTTGTCATGGGGGATTTTAACTACCCTGATATTTGCTGGAAGACCTACTCAGCCAGCCACCCACAGTCCAGGAGATTCCTCTAGTGCATTGGTGACAATGTCCTGATGCAAATGGTGGAGGACCCCACTAGGATAGGAGCGCTGCTGGACCTTGTACTCACCAGTAAGGCAGGTCTGTTTGAAGCAGTGAAGGTTGAGGGCAGCCTTGGTTGCAGTGACCATGAGATGGTGGAGTTCAGGGTCTCGTGTGGTAGGAGCAGAATACCTAGCAGAATCACAACCCTGGACTTCAGGAGGGCCAACTTTGGCCTTTTCAAGCAATTGCTAGGGGAAATCCCATGGGACAGGGTACTGGCAGGTAAAGGAGCTCAGGGTAGCTGATTCACGCTCAAAGACTACTTTTTGAAGCACAAGAGAAGAGCATTCCAACAGGCAGGAAGTCATGGAAAGGAGCCAGAAGAGCTGTGTGTTAAACAGGGAGCTGCTGGTCAAACTGAAGAAGAAGAAGAAAGCCTATCAGTCATGGAAGGAGGGGATGGCCACTTGGGGTGATTATAAGGCTCTGGTGAGAGAATCATAGAATCATAGACTCATTCAGGTTGGAAAAGATCCATGGGATCATCGAGTCCAATGATCTACTCTACAAGTTCACCTCTAAACCAGGATCACAGAATCACAGGACCTCCAGCACAGCTCCTGATGTCATCCCCAATGTTATTCATCAACCTGCTGATTCAGGAACAGCTGCTCCCTAGTCATTTTCACAGCACCATGAAACATCAGGGACTGGAAGGGACCTCTAAAGACCATCCAGTCCAATCCCCCCCACCACAGCCCCCAGCGCTACATCTAAGCGACTTTTAAACACATCCAGGGATGGGGACTCAACCACCACCCTGGGCAATAAATGCTGAAAGCATTTCCAGGGATATTTGGTTGGTTTCCATCCCTTGCAAACACTTTGTTAATGCAGACGGTGAATTTATTTCATTTTCTCGAGGAGTTCCCACACCATTAAGATCAACTTTAAGGTATTAATTAAATGGAACATGCAACAGTTTACAGCCCGACAGACAATCAAAGAATCACAGAATCATCTAGATCATCTAATCCAATTGCCTTGCAACAGCAGAATCACCTAGACCAACTCACACAGGAACACATCCAGGCGGGTCTTAAACATCTCCAGTGAAGGAAATTCCACAACCCCCCCGGCTAAAAAAAGCCTACAGTACTCAGTATTCATAGAATCATAGAATCATAAGGGATTGGAAGGGACCTCGAAATATCATCCAGTCCAATCCCCCTGCCAAAGCAGGCTCACCTAGCTGGAGAATCTCTGTTTTATGTAAATTCATTGATTCTGTCTGGTATATTAATGCCTGATTTTGTCAAGATGGTTCCCTGNCTTATCCTCAGTCACTGCCCAGCCTGTACTTGTGCCTAGGATTGCCTCGACCCAGATGCAGGACCTTACACTTGGTCTTGTTGAACATCATGAGGTTGGGCTTTGCCCACTACTCCAGCCTGTCCAGGTTCCTCTGGATGGCAGCTCTTCCCTCCAGTGTGTCTGCTGCGCAACACAGCTTGGTATCATCAACAAACTTGCTGAGGGTGCACTCAATGCCCTTGTGTATGTCACCTACAAAGATGTTGAACAAGACTGGTCCCAGGACCGATCCCTAAGGGACTCCGCTTGTCACTGGCCTCCACTTGGACATGGATCCATCAACAACCACTCTTTGGGTGCAGCCATCAAGCCAGTTCCTTACCCATTTAGTGGTCCACCCATCAAAACCATGGTCCACGAACTTGGAGACCAGAATGTGGTGCAGGACAGTGTCAAAGGCTTTGCTGAGGTCCAGGTAAATGACATCAGTCGCTCATCCCTCATCCATTAATGTTGTGACCTGTTCATAGAAGGCCACCTGATTCCCAGGCAGTCTCCCACCCAAGTACTAACCGGGACCAATCCTCTTAGTTTTCGAGATCAGACTAGATCAGGCATTCTCAGGGTGGTAGGGCCATAGGCTGGGTGGTATGGCTGTAGGGATGCAATTATAAAAGCCAAGGCCTCCTTGGAATTGAACCTTGCAAGAGAGGTCAAGGGCAACAAAAAGGGCTTCTTCAAATACATTGCAGGTAAAACTAAACTTAGAAGCAATGTAGGCCCCCTGCTGAATGAGGTGGGTGCCCTGAAGAGAGAGACTACAGAGAAAGCAGAGACACTGAACACCTTCTCTGCCTCTGTCTGTATTTGTGGGAGCTTTCTTGATATCAAGCCCCAGACTGCTGAGACTCCAGAGGAAGCTGAGGCAAGAGATGAGCCTGTCTTGGTTGATGAGGACTGCATTCGAAATCAGTTGAGCAAACTGGATGTACACAAATCCACAGGCCCAGATGGGATGCAACTGCGTGTACTAAGGGACACACCACAAGACATTAATAAGCCACTCTCCATCATCTTTTCTAAGTCCTGGGGATCTGGAGAGGTGCCAAGGGACTGGAGGACAGCAAATGTCACTCCAGTATTCAAAAAGGGAAAGAAGGAAGACCCAGTTAACTATAGACCAGTCAGCCTCACCTCCATCCCAGGAAAGGTGATGGAACAATTTGTCCTAGAGGCTGTCTCCAGGCACATCAAGGACAGGAGGGTCATTAAGGACAGTCAGCATGGCTTCACAAAGGGAAAGTCATGCCTGACAAACCTGATAGCCTCTTATGAGGGCATAACCAGGTAGACAGATGATGGCAGAGTGGTGGATGTGGTCTATCTTGACTTGACTAAGGCATTTGACACAGCCTCACACAGCATCCCTGCAGCCAAACTGAGGCAGTGTGGACCGGATGACCAGGTAGCTAGGTGGATGGTGAACTGGCTGTAGGATAAAAGCCATAGAGTGGTCAATGGGACAGAGTCTAGTTGGAGGCCTGTATCTAGTGGAGTCCCCCAGGGGTTAGTGCTGGGATCAATGTTGTTCAATCTATTCATTGATGACTTGGATGAGGAATTAGGGTGCACTGTCAGCAAATCTGCTGATGACACAAAGTTGGGTGGTGTTGCCAACACCCCTGCAGACTGCTGCCATTCAGCGAGAGCTGGACAGGCTGGAGAGCTGGGCAGAGAGAAATGTAATGAAGTATAACAAGGGTAAGTGTAGAGCAGGGGTCCACAAACCCCGGCCTGCAGGCCGGATACGGCCCCCGAGGGTCTTCAGTGTGGCCCA
>VXBP01008675.1:29823-54584 GCA_013400115.1 Rhinopomastus cyanomelas
GGAAACCAAGCAGCCGCAGATGACTTCCTGCCCACTGTGCAGCCGGACTGAAGAGGGGGGCGGCGGCATCAGTGAGGTGGGCAGCTCCCCCATCTCTCCCTCCCTCCCTCCAGCTCCCAGGCAGGACAAGCCAGGCAGCACAAACCAGCCAGCACCAGTGGGAAGCGCACATTGAAGTATTATTTGGTTTTGTTGGTTACAATTTTTCTTAATTTTAAATATTGCATTCTTTTTCCTGTTTTTTGTGCACTACTACAAATAAAATATGTGCAGTGTGCATAGAAACTCATTCATTTTTTTCCAAACTATAGCCCACCCCCGACAATGTCTGAGGGACAGTGAACCGGCCCCCTGTTTAAAAAGTTTGAGGACCCCTGGTGTAGAGTCTTGCATCTGGGCAAGAACAACCCCAGGTACCAGTATAGGTTTGGGACTGACCTGTTGGAGAGCGGTGTAAGAGAAAGGGGGGTCCTGGTGGACAGCAGGATGACTATGAGCCAGCAGTGTGCTCTTGTGGCCAAGAGGGCCAACAGCATCCTGGGGTGGAATTGAAAGCGGGCAGTTAGCAGATCAAGAGAGGTTCTTCTACCCCAACACGGCTGAGACCACATCTGGAGTATCATGTCCCATTGTGGGCCCCTCACTTCAAGAGGGATGTGGAGCTGCTGGAGGGAGTCCAACATAGAACAAGGAGGATGAAGAAGGAAGTGGAGCACCTCCCTTATGAAGAGAGGCTGAGGGAGGTGGGTCTCTTTAGCTCGGAGAAGAGGAGACTGAGGGGTGACCTCATTACTGTTTATAGATTTGTGATTGGTGGGTGTCAGGAGGATGGACCCAGGCTCTTCTCAATGTCATCTAGTGATATGACGAGGGGCAATGGATTTAAGCTGGGACGTAGGAGTTTCCATATCAATATGAGAAGGAACATCTTTCCAATGAGGGTGACAGAGCACTGGAACAAGCTGCCCAGGGGAGTTATGGAGTCTCCTTCACTGGAGATGTTTAAGACCCACCTGGATGTGTTCCTGTGTGACTTGGTCTAGGAGATCCTTCTGTGGCAGGGGGATTGGACTAGATGATCTTTTGAGGTCCTTTCCAATCCCTAATAATTCTGTGATTCTACGAAGCCACTGGTCTGTGATTGGAAACTGTGATTCATGGTTTTTCTGTCCCATAAACAGTGCCAAATCATTTGGCATGCCCTGGTGGCTCTCTGGGTTTGGACAAGCTCTTGGCTTCTCTCCCAGGGGGTTGTTTCTGGGCCTGTTGCAGCTTCAGTACTGGACATGCTAGTGCTGGTTCACACGCACTGATGTTCAGGTGCAGAATCACAGAATCACAGAACATTAGAGATTGGAAGGGACCTTGAAAGATCATCTAGTCCAATCCTCCTGCCAGAGCAGGACCACCTAGACCAAGTCACACAGGAACATACCCTGGAGGGATTTAAATGTCTCCAGAGAAGGAGACTCCACAATCTCTGTGTTAACTGTGTTAGCTGTGGACTGCATTTTGATGTTGCTTTCTCATTTCCACTGGCTCCCAGGGAATTTAGGGACACGCCCTCCACAGGGCTAAGTGTCACTGCCACATTGCCTTCCTTGCCTGACCCTCTGGGATGTCACACTGTTGCCTGAGCTGCTTGTGTGTTGCTCTGCACACCTCAAAAGTTTCTCTCACTTGCTGGTCCTGTAATGTCACAGAGAATACAAGCAGATTTTTAACTGCCTTACTTGCAGCATAGAAAAGAAAATTCACATTCTTCTCTGAATCTTGAGGGAGTTACACATTGTAAAGTTTTGACTGTGTGGCAAGGTGCAGAGGAGCTCAGCAGCCCTGCTGGAAGAAAGCAGGGAACTTCTTTAACACTGAAGCTGGATGTAACTTTGAGGTTACCCTTCCTCAGAACTCCAGACGCCCCTCCTACCCTACACTATTCAATGCAGTAAACACCTACATTTCTGTAGTTCTTGTAGCATTCACAGAATGCATCTTCCTGTGAGTCAACCCTGGACTGCAATGAGCAAAGCACATCTTCATTACAGACTTACTCTTTCCTAAGTAGGAAATGTAATGGTAACCAGAGGAGCAAAGGGGGACTTTGCACTTAAAAGGCCAGTTTTCTTTTGTTCACAGATTGACACTTATGCTCCTTGCTTTTGTTTTAAATCTTTATGGAGCAGAGCAGCTCTGAGTCTATGGTTTCCTGTTCAGGAGGTATTTGCTCCCGTTCAGCTGGCGGAGAGCAGTGATCAGGCCAGTGATGGGGGGATGACCTTCAGCAGTATAACAGAGGACACTAAAAGGGCACATAATTTCTGCTGAAAACTTGCAGGATAGTGCTGAAAATTTGATGGTGTCATCATGTTAGCACATCCCTTAGTACCAGTCCAAATGCTGCTCCAAAAGGAAGATAAGAGGCCCTCCAGCCGAAGGGTTATATCAGCACCAGAAGCAGCATATTGCTGTTCCACAGGGCCCAGGTTGGGGTGACACTGGCCTTACCCATGGGAATTTGAGGTCTGTCTGAGGTTCAGTGATGCCTGGTGCAGTAGCTAAGGGGGAAGGTTCACACACCACACAGCATCAGGAAGAATGAGCAGGAAAGCAACAGGGTCCTTTCAAGGACATGATTGTGCAGAGGGAAGAGCTGGAACCAAACCCCGTGCTGCTGTGACAGGTGCACCCACTCAGACTGAGTGAACAGCATGTTGTTCCAGGCTTCACTGACAAGCAGAACTGACTGAAACCAGCTCTGCTATACAAACTGTAAGAGCTCTTCTGGGCCATACAATCTCAGGAACCAGAGGGGTCTAGGACACTCCTTATCAGGAGCTATCAGTACCAGCTTGAGCTGGAACAAGACAAAACTACAACTGCTGTGGCTGCACTCCTGCACATACATTTAAGGGCAGTTGACTATGAGTCACTTTCCAACACAGATACCTGCAGTCCCTCTGAACTCAGTGAGCTCTCCTGTACAGCTGAGGGCTGCATGACAGTGATCTTCCCTTGAGCAGGAACCTTCTCAAATTTACACCTTGATGTTGAGAGGCCCCTCACCCAGCATGAGGTATTTATAATGAGGTATGCAACAGCTCGTGTTACACTGGAAAGTATATTGTGTGCTACTGACAGTCAAACATCCAGCAACAGCTTACCATTTCTCAGAAGTGCAGTGAGTAGCAGAGTGCTTGACTGCGATCCATCGCTAAGTTTGCAGATGACATCAAATTAGTCAGATATCTCAAAGTGCTGGAACAGTAGGGAGGCTCTACAGGGGTATCTGGACAGGCTGGATCAATGGCCAGGTTTAATTGTATGAAGGTCAGTAAGGCCAAGTGCCAGGTCTGGAATCTGGATGATAAAAAACTCATGCAGTTCTACAGGCTTAGGGATGTGTGGTTGGGAAACTGCACCTTGGAAAAGGACATGGGAGTGTTGGTCCAGAGCTGGCTTGAGCTAGCAGTGTGTCCATGTGGCCAAGAAGACCAACAGCATCCTGGCTTGTATCAGAAATTATGTGGCCAGCAGGAGCAGGAAGGTGATTGTTCCCCTACACTCAGCAGTGGTGACACTGCACCTCAAATACTGTGTTCATTTCTGGGCCTTTCACTGCAGGAAGGATATAGAAGTGCCGGAATGTGTCCAGAGAAAGGAGCTGAAGCTTGTGGAGGCTCTGAAGCACAAGTGGTATCGCTGAGGGAATTGGAGTTAGTCTAGAGACAAGGAGGCTGAGGGGAAACCATATGGCTCCCTACTACCTGAAAGGAGATTTGAGTGCGAAAGGGGTCAGCCTCTTCTCCCTAAGCAAGTGATAGGAATACAGGAAATGGCTGCAAGTTGTGCATGAGTAGGTTTAGGCTGGATATTAGGAAGAACTTCTCAAGTAAAAGCATCATTGGACGTTTGAAAAGGCTGCCCAGTACAGTGGTGGAGTAGCCATCCCTGGAGGTTTTTAAAGGATGCGTAGATGAGGGGGGACATGGTATAGAAGTGACAGGCAGTGCTAGGTAAATGTTTGGACTTTATGATCTTAAATGCTATGCTTGGCCTTGTAGGAGGTGGGGAGTCTAAAGACGGAAAGGCCAGGATCTTGTAACTCCTGTTAGAAGGAAAAGGGTTCCTTCTGCTCATGAAAATGTGAACTGAGAACATTCGGGTACAACACAACACCCCAAAACCAGGTAAGCAGAAACAACATCAGTCAGGAACAGCATGTGAGCCTGTAACAAATGTTCTCTCATGAAGGTAGAGAGGATGACGGTGGCTGGAGACTCTACTTTTGCTGACCAGACTTCTGACTTCAGAGATTTGCTGTTCGCCATGGCATTAGATCTGGGATGCTTTTGTCCAGCCTTCAGACAATCTCCTTTGTCATCCCCATGGGCACTAGTGACACTGCCAAACAAGCATCTTAGGCATGACCACACCACTGTGGAGCACAGCACGAAGGGCATGGGAGTAGAGGTGGTGTTTCCTTATGCTGCTGTATGTGTGGATGGGTCTGATACGTTAAATCAGACATAAGTCTTCATTAAATGTTTTACTTACTAGTTTTCTGATACATGCTTACAGCAATGAAAGAGAAGCTGCAATGTAGTTTTAACAACTCAATACTCTTATATGGAAAACCTTTCAGTGTGCACAGCTCATACCAAACCTAGCCAGCAATCTGTTATTCCATATGTGGGTTTTTCTGCATATTTTGCTCTTTGGAATACTCTTGAGTTAACTGCTTCGTTCATAAGAATTGCTTACGTGTTCTCTAGTTCCAGAAGCAAAACATGATTAAGTAAATTAAACTAGCAATCCTTTACAATAGATAAAATAAACTCTAGTAGGGTTTAGGTTCTATTTTGCTGGGTTTTTTTACCTGGAAAGGGATTCCTTAACTCTGAACAAATCTCTTATATTCTTTGTCATAAAGCTATTTGTGCTAAAATGAAGGAGCTGGAAGTAAGATATTAAATATTAAAAATCTGTGTATTTGAAGCATGAATGGCTTGCCTGTCACTTCATCGTGTTTGCTAGCTGACTGGACATAATGTTACAGCCTCTCAACCATGCTTACACAGCTGTTGTTTGGGTCTTTTTCCTTTCAGTTCTGCTAGAGCTTATTATTTACAAGTTTCTGATTTATTAGCAGAACCAGAGAAGCTCTTGAGAAAGCAAGACATATAAATGCAAAAATATGGTATGGGTTCTGCAGTCACATCTGCCTGTGATAAGAAACTTTTTATTATACACTTACTAGCACTGACTATAATGATTATGTTACAAGAAAGGTGAAAAACATACTAAACTGAAATTTCTCTTGCCTAGGAAGCTAATACCTCATGAGCCATTTCTACCAGATTATACCTCAATTTCCAATACTGGTGTGCTTGTTCAAACCAGACTGGTTCTAGCCCTTCCTTCCTACTGGCTTGCCAATGGTAGGGCACATTCAAAGCGCTTCCTGTGATTTAAATGCTTACTCTCAAAAGCTAGTTCATTTAAAATATCCCTGTTCTACCTCCACATATACTTAATGTCATGCCACTCTTTCAGTGTCTAGTGGTAAGGGAAAAGACTCAGAAAAAAGAATCAACAATAGAGAAAATATGGCTAAGCTCAGACTGAGATGGCAAACCATTGGAATTTGTACTTTGCCAACAAGTAAAGTAAACTTTGTGTAGAAATAGAAATTTATCAAGTTGGTTTGGCATAAGGGAAGCTACTGGCACAAGTGTCTCACCTAGGGTGAGTATTTAGCAGCTGGTTGTAAAGACCATTCTTTCTGTAAAATACTGGAATAAGAGTTTTGAACTCCTGTTCCTTCATCATCTTGGTTTCTCAATAAGCACTTGGTGGATGGAGATGCATGTTAATTTATCTAAAACATATAAAGGGCAGGGGAAGGTCTGTTCTGTGAGCTAAGGAAGATGTTTGCAGCTCTCCAAGAAAACAGAAAATAACAAGACCAGGAGAGTCCATTTTTTCAATAATCTACTTCTACCTGGTTTAGACTGTCACATTTGGTCCCACTGCCCCAGTAACAGCCTCAGGCAAAAGAAGGGTGGCCAGTCTGGACTCTCTTCATCACCATATCTGACACAGAGACATGCAGGTTGGCAGACCTCTACAGGGTCTTCTTTCCCACTCACTTTTCAAAGAAGAGCCACCCACAAGAGGTGACTCAAGGGCATGCCCACCTGGTACTTTCAAGTACTTCCAAGGATGGAGAGTCTGCAACCTTTCTGGGGGTCCTGTCCCCATGTTTGAGCACACTTACAGTAAAAATGCTTTTTCCTAAGTGCACATGGAATTTTCTCTATTTCAATTTGTACCCATTGCCACTCATCTTTTTACTGGGCACCACTAAGAGCAGTGAATCTCCATCTGTTTCCCACCATCTATTTCCATATATATACACTCTTAAAAAACGCTCTCTGTGCTTGGATATGACCTGATTTTTTACCGAATTAAAAAAAAATTTTTTGCAGCTGTCTTACAAATAAATTGTTTCATGAAAGCTTTGAGCAGCTGAATTTCACCGTACTGAGTGTCAAGAAGGCACTGATACAATTTACTGCATTACTTAAAGTATAAAAATATTATATGACATTGACAGCACAAAAAACTCATTTAATCCTGTACATAAACCGGGGGTAATGTACCAGAACTTGCAGTTGCATCAACTTGTACAGAACTCAGTTGTATGAAAGGTTTTCTATCTGTCACACCATGTTCTCTCCCGACACAGAGTGCAAGAAGGTAACGAAAGGTTCAGAGAATGCAAGGCATAAAACTTGTTCGGTTTACAGAATACACCTCTGCCAAGCCAGGAGAGTTGCAAAAATGAGGATTTTTCTGCATTGCCTGCCCTGGGGATGTATTGAATCTAACGAGGTAAGAGCATGTCCAATACTGAAAAAATGTTTTATCTAGGAATAAAACTAAATCTATTATGTTTTCAGAGGTGTTACATTCTGATTTTTTTTATTAATCTCTTTTAATCTGTGTGGAGTTTTTTTTATTATAAAATAAAGTGCATACAAGCACTGGCAGGTGTTCCTGTTTGTTCTATCTTTCTGTTAGCAGTCTGTTGAGCAACAATTCCTGCATAATTAAAACCACCACTTGTATTTACTGCAGCTTGGACATTGAAACTGTCCACTGAGACATGATGCATAACTTATCATTTCATATTGACTTATACACACACACACACACACATAAAAGACTGGAAGAGCCATTGAGCAATATTAAACAAAGGTTATCCTTTGATTTGTTAGCTCTAGATTTTACAGTTGAGGCATAAAAGTAGAAATTGCTTTTTCACCTAGTCATCAGTATTCTCTGTTTTCATCTGTATTCTCTGATAGTCTATAGGAATCTTGGTTTTGAATCGAAGGCTTGCTGGAACTCCACAAAATATTATAAACTGGAAGCACTCCGGGAGTACTGGATTCAGTTTTGGAGACCTCAATGCAACAAAGACGTCAGGGTGCTGAATCAAGTTCAAAGAAGGGCAATGAACCTGGTGAAGGATCTGGAGAACAGGCTTTATCAGGAGCCAGGGCTGGTTAGTCTGAAGAAAAGGAGGCTGAGAGAAACATTGTCACTGTCTATACCTACCTGAAATGAGGTTGTAGAGAGGTAGGGGTTGGTCTCTTCTCTTCTCACAGATAATGGTGATAGGGAAATGGCCTGAAGATGTTCAGGGGAAGTTTAGGTTGGTCATTAGAAAAAACTTCCTTATTGAAAGAGTCACAGAATCACAGAATCATTAAGGATCAGAAGGGACCTTGAAAGATCATCTAGTACAATCCCCCTGCCACAGCAGGATCACCTAAACCTAGTCGCACAGGAACATATCCAGACAGGTTTTAAACATCTCCAGGAAAGGATACTACACAATCCCCCTGGGCAGCCCATTCCGGTGCTCTGTCAACCTCCTTGTGAAGAAGTTCCTTCTCATATTGACATGGATCCTCCTCTGTTCCAGCTTACATCCGTTTCCTCTTGACCTATCATTGGATGACACTGAGAAGAGTCTGGCTCTATCCTCCTGACACCCATCCTTCACATATTTATAGACATTAATGAGGTCACCCCTCAGTCTTCTCCAAGCTAAAGAGACTCAGCTCATCAGGCCATGGAAGTGGCTGCCCAGGGAGATGTTGAGTCACCATCCCTGCATGTGTTTAAAAGTCATGTAGATGTGTAGCTTAAGAACATGGTTTACCAGTGGACTTGAGATAGCTGGGCTAATGGTTGGATCTGATGATCTTAAAGGTCTTTTCCAATATAAACAATTTTATGGTTCTATGATATATATCCATAAAAACATAGGATATTTTTAGCATTAATCAAGATAATTTTCCCCAAGTGTTGATGCAACTGAGTTGTGTGAAATGACTTCCAAGCCAGATCCAAATATGAAGTTAACCATTGACTATAGTTTCTGGAGGATTACTCAGTCATACAGCCTGACCCAGTGGGCCCTTGTCTGCATCCCCATGCATCCCACCTTTATGTCATGGATCAGAGACCCCAACTATATTTTAACCAAGAACTTTCACTTAAGCTTCACACACAAATGGAGGGTTTAACAAAAGCAGGCAATTAAACAACTAACTCAATCTAGGGAAAAGAGGCCACCAGACATTTTAATTCATTCCCTCCACCACATATCAGAAGAAACCAACGCCACAAGATACAGACACAGACATATGGAGTTTTGTCATGATGGTCCCCTGCTGAATTGAGATAAAATGTCTAAAACATGTCCACTGCAGACAGTTCCTGCTTCTGTCAGAAATTATAGTGGTTGTCCTACTTCAGTCTTGAACCTCACAAATCTTCAAAGTTCAGAATTCTCCAGTTGAACACAGGTAAATTAGTAGGCCATGATAGTTCCTCCCTTGTGTAAATTTTCTTCAGAAGCAGTAATGTTTTCTCTCAGCAGCAAAGCAACACAGTGTACAACACCAAGATGGAGAGAAGCAAAGAAGAAGGTAGAAGTCACTGAGGGAAGAGTAAAAACGGGAAAGGGGGCAGAAACATTTCAAACTTTTCAAATGCAATCTTTTCAGCAGAAAACACACAAATTAGACTTACAGATTCTGCTCAGCGTTCAACGCATACCACCCAGACAACCTGGCACAGCTTTACCACATTAAACTGTGAGCCAAGAACATCCTGCTGCCTCAAATGGGTGATAATTCTGTCCCAGCAGAGCTGTCGGAAACAAACAATAATTGGCTGACTGGACATAAATATGTTGCAGCTTTCATCTGTTTTTTCATTCTTGTGGTTTTGGATCAGTATCTTGAGTGCAGACGTAAGGGCAGTTATGCGGTTGAGATGACCAGTTCTGGGTCAGAATGTCAATGCATCACATTGATGAATGTGGCAGCTCTGGAAATAATTATTTACCTCAGTCTTTCCACTGTCCAGGACAGACTAGTCTTCATCTGCTGCCATATTCTCGGGCTGCCGGGATCAGAGCTGGCAGCAGAATGAACAGAACCATCGGATGGTTTAGGTTGTTTTGACTAGTTAAACTGGTTGCTCAAGAGATAGAACAGAAGTCAAAGTACAGCAAGTACAGGTCGCACATGCCTATGTGTTACAGCATATAAACGTGTCCCTGGCAAGTCAGATACTAAAAAACAGCCCAAATCTCATATGTCACCTTAACAATAAAAACCTTTACGCCGCAGTTAAGGAAATCCTGTGACTACCATGCACTGGTAGACGATGAGGGAATGTGTCCAGAATACTTATTATATGAATGTGTTTTCACATTTATACAAAAAGATGCATAGGTAGGACAGGCCAATGGAACAGATGAGGCAAGATGCTTTGGAGACAAGTCAAATAAAAGCAAGAGAAGATGTAACTACATGAGAACCAGTTACTCTCTGTAACTAGGTAAGAATGTGCTGACATTGACCAAGCACACAGAGAAGAATTTCCTCTCCTGAACAAGGAGGAATGTCTTCAAGAACAAATTTGTCAAACTGTACTGAACTCCATCTGCAAAACCACTGGCACCTCTAACCCAATTACAACTTTTGTCATATATAGGCAAACTCAGCTTCTTTGAAAGCACTGGAATAGACTAGGAGGGCATTGAGCCAAGCAGCCACCCTGGCAAACAGGCTGCTGTTTGTCTCAGATTCCCTTTCTTGATGTTCAACAGCAATGTAAATGGACCCATAGCCTCTCTGAATCCAATTGCCCTCTGAATGTCTGTACTCTCAGCTGGTGCACACAGAGACAAAACTCTCAACCTCAAAGCATATCCCGGTCTGGTGTCCCCATCCACCGGGAAATGCTGGTTTGCAGCCAACTGTGGTGCAAGAGAGCTCAAAAGGCTCTTGAGCTGCCCGCTATTTTTGGGGATAAGATGATTGACTCATAGTCAAAGCTACAGACCAAACATACCTTGAACTTATTGCTCGAGTCAGCCCTTGGCTATTGTATTGTTGTTTTCCCTGAGTCCATATTGAGCAGGATGCCATCACCACATCCAGAGGCATTTTTAGCTCAGAAGCAGAGTATAGGAGACAAGGGTCATATTGATGAGTTGGTGAGTGAACTTGCTTCAGTTTGCCAGTGTGCTCCATGGTCTCATAAAGATCAGAGGCTGAGTTTGGGAAAGATGGGATCTGTCTTTATGGGTTTTGGATCATTCATTGCATTCAGCAGGCACATGTCGTCAGTGGCTTCACACTGCTTTTCTCTTCCCTGTTCTCTTTATTTGTGACTGTATAAAGCTCTATAGTATCTTAGGTATGTTTTCTAAATCATGCTTGTAGGAGCAATTGCAAACATTTCAAAGCTTTTGTATCTAATTGCTCTTTCTCCAACCATATAATTATGTTTATTTTAACAACATGGAAAGGACACGCAAAGTAAGAACAGTAGAAACTAGAAGATGCTAAGAATTTTTGGAAGGACTACAGAAGAACAGACTGGGTTTATTAAACTTTTGACCAAGACAGAAGTAAATCACAGTCAAGGATGAAAATCTAAACTACTCTCATGGCCTAATGAAGGTACCTGGATGTTGTTTCAGACAGCCAGGTGAAGATCCTCACTTGATATGAAGCTGAGATCTAGGACCTAGTCTCAGACTAGCAGAGATGTGGACAGCATATACAGCTACGGATACGCACACAAAATCCAGCATCTTATTTTCTTGCCTGAACCAACCCCAGCCACAATCTAATGTGTTATTACAGTGTAATCCAATAATAGTCAAAGAAACAGAAGCATCTCAGAGTAAGAGGAGACCAGCAATATGCAACCACCTTGGTTTGTAAATGTTTCAGAACAAGCAACAAGAAGGACAAAAATATTTTAGATAGGAGAACAGGTACTAGGCAGAACCCTTTATCTTTTCTTGTAAAGGCAAAAATGTTGAGAATAGAAGGCAAAATCTACAGCGAGCCATCTTCTCTCAGTGCACCATCAGAAAACCTTTTGAGTTGGACCTTTGTGTACTCCAGAATTGCACAAGGCTGTGGTAGCAAAACCATCCAGTCTTAGACCATGTAAGAACCTGAAGGTCTTTGTGAGCTTCACAGCTTTAAGTTGTGAACTGAACCCCGTGTCAGTCTGCAATGAGGCCTTCTCATACACAGACCTTTCTCACCTTCCCTCAACACTTCGCTTCCCGCAGAGCTTTGTCCATCGCTCTGGTGCGTGTTCGCCATCTGCAGCTCAACGTACAGCACCCAACACGGCCTCCTCCAGTGTGAACCTCTCTGCCTCGAAGCAGATAATCTTCAAGGTCCCTTCCTATGTCAACCAGTCTGTGACTCCAGGACTTGTGCCGCAGGAGCCGAGACCCCGCTGGCACCACCGGAAAGCGCAGAACGAGGCTGTCCAGTGGGNGCGAGAGAGAGCGGCTGTTGGTGCCGCGCCGCAAGGAGCGGCCATGGCAGACGGGACGCGGTCGTTGCGCGGCGGCAGCCCGGCCTCCAGCCCGCTGCTGGGCAGCCGGGGCCGCGCCTCGGCGGCGGCGGCGGCGGCGGCGGCAGGCAGCGGCAGCCCGCCCGGGCACGGCTTCCGCAGGGGGACCCTCACCAAGCCTACCTTCTGCCACTACTGCACCGACTTCATCTGGGGGCTGGCCGGATACCAGTGCGAGGGTGAGGAGCGGGCACGGGGGAACCGGGTCGCTGCGGGAGCGGGGCAGGGATCGGTCGTGCGCTGGGACCAGCTGGGAACGGCCCCCGCGTCCTGGGCGAGAAGGGAGTAGGGGAAGGAAAATAGAGAAAAATGCCCGAAAATACCGCCGCTGCTGCTAAGAGGTGATGGTCTGCTGTGGGAAAGTCGGCTTTTGAGTAACAGAGAAAATACCGATTGAAGTAAATCAGTTTCGAATGATTTTATTTTAAAAATTGTGTGGAAAACAATTACTTTGAATAACAAATATTCCTTGAAAAATTCAAGTTCGAATAATAAAAATGAAACGTTCTACTTTAGAATTCTTAACCATAGTAATAATTATAATCAAAAGTGTAGTGGGTATAATGAAGTCTAATAGTAAAGCCTAACCACAACAGTAACACTAAAATATAAATAAATAATAAAATAACTCATAATATAGATTGATTTTTAAAAACCAACGCATTTAAGCCCCACTGTAATATTAAAAACTCTTCTATTATTAATAAATTGATAATAAATTAAACCAACAGTCATACTAAAATGCTAGCATTAATAATATTTCTGACATTGTCTAATAATAACTCTACTTAAATTATGTCAATTTATTCTTTATCAATAAGAATTAAAAGAATTCTGGTAATGATATCGCTAAGAATAAAATTTTAAAATAACATGATATTGTCTAATAATAAAAATAATCATTAAATATAATCATTATTTAATAACAAAAAGCCATTCCCACTCCTATGTGGTGCCACAGGTGTTTGCCATGGCCTAGCCCTGCTCCTGCTCATCCTGGGATTGTTCCACTGCTAGTCACTGACTACCCCATCAGGTACTGGTTGATGTCTCACATCTGAGCCATCTCAGGGGGTGCCTGTAGCTGCTGAAATACCTGATGGCTTTTTGTGATGCAGCTAAACCAAACAGTGTCATAGTGACATGTGGAAAGAAATCCCCAGCTCATGGAGAGTTAGAAGTAGGTGTGCTATTGCAGTGCTGGGCGGCTTGCAGGGATCATTTGACCAAGCATGTGCACCAGTACAAAGAAAACAGCTTCAGTTTGTCACACAATTACATACATATTCAATAACTACATAGGCATTAAATTTCTAAGACATGAGCAAAAGATCTCCTCCTGCTGGCCCTTGCGTAGTGGCACCTGAGGGTCATGGGCAGGGGCTTTCTGGAAGTCTTCCCCCATGCAGCCTTTGTCCTTGGTCCAGGGTGTTATGTGCAACAACCACAAGGCTGGTTGAAACTTGAGTGAGGGGGGAGGCGATTGACCTTGCTTGACAAAAAAGCTCCTGCTTTAAGAAGCATGATTTGTTCCTCTTATCTACTGCTGTCTACAATTTGCTAAACAGTCTAAAAATTAACTGTTCCCTTGCTTTTTTCCTTCACATCAAGTCAGTCAAGAAACAAGTTCTTCACATCCTACCTTTTCTAAACGTAGTTCTTACCCAGGACACCCCAGACTGACATCCTAGCGTTGCCTTGAGCATGTGCAGCCCAGTGAGCTTTGGTTGTATGTCCACAGCCATGTCTGAAGGCACTGGGCTGTTCAAAAGCGTGATTGTTCAGGTGCTGTCGAACAAGGCTGTGGGTGTAGAGCATGTACCCTGCAGTACTTGAAATAGCTCCTGCCTTTTGTCGTCGTAGTGGGTGAAGAGGGTGTGAGTTTAGGTTGGGTGGAAGTCATGTTGCTGTGGTGCAAAGAAAGTCTGGCAAGAATAGTTTTCATATTCGCTTGTAACTTTGTGCAGAAGTGTGTTGTTTGATCTGCATACCAGAAAGTCATGGCCTAACCTAACAGCAAAACAACCCCAAACTCAAATGAAAATCTAAAGTTGTGGAAGTACACAAAGCTAGTCTGTTACTGTCTTTTATTATAGCCCTACCCTAAAAAAGATATTATCCATCACAGAAGCAGGCACTGAGATGCCAGTTACTTGAAGTGCTGAGTGGCTTTGCTGTGTTAACAGGTTGGGAAACATGAAGGGCTTTGGCCAGGATGTCTCACCTATTTTTTTTTTTTTTTGCCATTTGCTTGCTACATTCATGATCAAGGCAACACATAGCTGTAACTCGCAGTCTTCTGGTTTGAAGACCACACTGACTGTGATCTGGAATTGTTCTTTCCACTCAGGCTGAACCCTGAGTAAGGATTGTTAGCACCACTGGCTAATGGACTTGTGCAAATGACATGAGGCCCTTCCGGGCTGTTTGGGTAACTTCTAGTGCTGCAGCTGAAACCTCCACCCCAAATGAATCCTGTATGTGTGAGGTGTAATGAGAGAAAAATATATGCTTCCATTAGGTGTGATGTTCTCTGCAGAGTGTGGGGGGGAAACTCTGTAATGCCACTTGACGTGTCAGTATCTCCTTTTTGCTTGTTAGTCTGTGTTCAGACAGCAACACTCTGTCTTTTCCAGCAACTTGCTGCTAAACAGCAAACCTCAGAAATACCCGGTAGGTCATTTGTGCACCTTTGTACCTTGTTGAATAGTTGGGCAGCTCTCTCTTTTGGAGTTATTTAATAAATGCTAATGTGATTCCTTAAATGATATTGTAAGTCAATTCTATTTAATAATTGTGTCCTTCTCACATTTGCTTCAACTAAGAGAGTTTGATCATTGTTCTTTAGAAAGCAGTAAAATGATGATCTCTAAGACTGCAAGGCTGATTTAAAAAGAGAACCCAGCTAGCTTTTATGGAAGGAAGCTAATTACGAACTCGTTTTTCTTCTCTGCAGAGAGAATAGAATTGTGGGTATAATTGCAGCTGAGCTGATGTTGTCTTTGTTTTTAAGCTCCTTTTGATAAACCACCTACAGGCTTCAAAGTGAAGCTTTCTCTAGGTGAATTTGCCATGGTTTCCGGTTGTGACAGTTTCACATTCCCGCAAGATGGTCTTGATCAAAACAAAATTTCCAGACTTTGAAGGGAACCAGTTATGCTGGTGCTAAGACTCTTGGTTAAAGAAAGGAGCAGGGGTGAAAAGCTGCTTCTTGTCATTATTTTAAGCAGTGGCATGGCCTAAGTGAACTGAATTTGTGTTTTGTGATTATGCTTTTGACCCATGGGAGATGGCATCTTCTCTGTGAATGGTCAGGTCTATAGAGCTTTTCGTTAAACGTAACTACTCAGCACACTGGCATGTGCCCATGTGGCTTGCTTAGCTCTGTCTGCAGCAAAGATACAAGAAAGTATAATAAAATCTTCAGAGATTTCTGGTAGTGCAGGCGAAGATCAGCAGTCCTTCCATTCTTGTGGACTCCGAAAAGTACATGCAGAAATGCTGTCATGATCTTTGCACAAGGCATAAACTTGTCCTTGACCTAATCTCATTACTTCAAAGCAAAATACTGCTTTCCTCTCCAGTTCAGGGCTGGTCCTGCTGTCACCAGCACTTTGTATGGGATGGGAGGCACTCCTCGGGAGACTTGCAGCTCTCTTGCTGGATTGGCAAGGTATTTATAAAAGTGAAATGTTACAGGGAAAGCACTCTTCCTGGTGGATCGTGGGTCCAGTTAGGCTTGAAGTTTTCAGTGTATTAAGTTTGTGTGCATATATTTATTGTCATCTCAGTCAAAGAAGCCTGTAGCTCTGGTTTATTTTTCCTTTTTCTTTTGTATTTTGTAAACTCTTTGTAAATTACTCTTCTTGCCACTTTACTCTTTTTGTTACTGTCACTTCCTTTCAGGATCATGTGTTGAAGAGTAAGTAGTGTTTGGACTGTAACCAGCACAATTACTCTCTTACACAGTTCTTGCTTTGCAAAGTCATTTCAGTTTTGTGCTGGTTGCCAAGGAAGAGGCAGAGTTAGCTGCAATGTTTCTCTACATGTGTTTGTGCACCTTAAAAGTGAAAAGCGCTAAATAGAAAAAATAGTGTTGAGTTCTCATCGGTAATGCATAGAGCAACCAGTTTTGTACACTAAAATAATAGCTGGCAGATGCCTTCATTTGGAGTTCAGGATTTATTTTAACTACCAATAAATACATTTCTTTTCACAGTCCTTTTTCTTCTTCCTCAAATGGCTTTTAAAAACGGAGGAGTAATTGTGAATGTCTACATTCAGGGGTGGGGAGTGGGCTACAAATATTTACACTGCTATAAATCTAATATGAATTTGGTTTTGTTTATTTTACCCGAAGGTGAAATGTCATGACCATGAGCCAGCAACGTGCCCTTGTGGCCAAGAAGGCAAACAGCATCCTGGGGTGGATCAGAAAGTGTGGGCGGGTGTTTGTGTTAGCAAATCAAGAGAGGTTCTCCTCCCTCTTTGCTGTGCCCTGGTAAGACCACATCTGGAATATTTTGTCCAGTTCTGGGCCTCTCAGTTCAAGAAGGACATAGAACTGCTGGAGAGAGTCCAGTACAGAGCCATGAAGATGATGAAGGGAGTAGAACGCTTCCCTGATATAGAGGGAGGTCTTGGGGAGCTGAGTCTCTTTAGCCTGTAAAAAAAAAGGACACTGAGGGGTGACCTCATTCATGTTGATAAATATTTGAAGAGTGGGTGTCAGGAAGACAAAACCAGACTATTCTCAGTGTCATCTAATGATAGGACAAGGGGCAATGGGTGTAAGCTGGAACACAGGAGGTTCCATATGGATATGAGAAAGACTTTCTTCACAGTGAGGGTGACAGAGCACTGGAACAGGTTGCCCAGGGGGGTTGTGGAGTCTCCTTCCCTGAAGACGTTTAAAACCTGCTTGGATGTGTTCCTGTGTGATTTGGTGTAGGTGATCCTGCTGTGTCAGGGAGATTGGACTAGATGATCTTTTGAGGTCACTTCCACTCCCTAATGTTCTGTGCTTCTGTGCTCTTTCTACTAGAGGAACATTATTTCAACTGATAGGGCCCTTGACATGGAAGACAATATAATACTGAATTAAATACTTGGGGAAATAGCATCCTTGTTTTTTGGTTTTCTGTTTTTGAAAGAGTTTTTTGGTTGTGTTGTTTTTTTTAAGGGTTTATATTCTAAGCAGAGCCTCCAAACTTATTCCAAGACACGGAAATCCTTTTTTCTCCTAATCTGGTTTATGTGCTGGCTGACAAGATTGCACCTTTTCCAGAATAAAATATAAATGGTGAATAGGAGTTAAATTTATACCATAAATCTCTGACTTAGCAAGACATCCGCAAAGTCATAAAGCGGGCACGTATCAGACATGCGCAAGCAATGTTATGCCTCACTGGCATAGGAGAATATGGAGACGGTCAAACAGCATCTCTGCAGTGGTCTGGGGATGCCAATTCTGCTTGTATTTTCATAGAAACATTTATGTTGGAAGAGACTTTTAAGATCAAGTTCAACCATTAACCCAGCTGTCCAAGCCCCACTGCTAAACTATGTCCCTGAGCTCCCCATCTACATGACTTTTGAACATGTACAGGGATAGGGTTTCAACCACCAACCTGGGAATCGTGTTCCAGTGCCTGATGACCCTTTCAATGAAGAATTGTTTTGAATGGTGTCTGCTCTGTTTAGAGTCTGTTCATAGGAACTGGAGTCGGTGAAGGTGACCCCATTAAAACAGGGAGCTAGACCAACAGGGAATTTAATTTTGTAGAATGTGGAAATACAGGCAGGGAATAAAGGAATGAGGATCTGTCCCCTTGGACTCTAAACTTTTCTGATTAGGTCTGTTGTTGGGACAGGCAGGAACATCCTTGACACTTCTGGTTTAGTTTATCTCAGTTTTGAATTAATGATGTGAGATTCCTCAGAAAGTCATAATGCTTGCAGCTCAAAAAGAAAATGAACTTGTCGAGGTTTTAGTGCATTGTGAACTAAAAATCAAAGCTGCAAGACAGTGAAGTCAAAGTAACATCATGCTTTTATCCCACAATCACTTTGAATTTTCAAGACTTGCTCACTTTATTCTTTAGTGGATTCCTTGTCAGTGGTAGGGCCTTACCATGCAAAAATAAGATGTCTGGTGTTAAGATGTAGTGTGAGTTTGTGGTTGAGTTTTTGTTGAGTGGATGTGACTTTGCTGCATTTAAACAGATTGAGCCATGTGACTCTGGATCCATCTTGGGAACAAACAGGCTGTAAAAATGAAAGAAAAAACAGAGATAAACAAAAAGCACTCCTAAAAGAAACCTCAGTGCAGAAACTTAGCTCGGTTCTGGTCAATCTGGAATATGTGTTAAGAAAAATGTTTGGAGCACTAACTGACATGCTGGAATATCTACTTGCTTACTGGTTTGCTTTTGGAGGATGATCCTTCTTGTACTGAATACAGCTTATGCTTTTCCCTGGCTGCCTTGGACGGTATCAGAGAAGAAAATGTCATTGTCACCATCAGCGATGCAGAGGAAAGGGCAGGATGGTTTGCAAAGATGTACACAGCTTTTATAGCTGGAAGCTGGAATTTGTGTTGATAACGTTATCCCAGATTTCAGCCCAGAAACTGAATTAGGTAGTAAATAACTTGCTGCAGAAAGTGCTAAAGCGAGTAATCCAATACCCGGCTTTGCACAGCACTTTCATATCTCGTCTGTGTTCCTTCCTCAGTCTGCCTGATGATAAATGACAAAAGCAGTAAAGGTGGTGCTACCTAATCCATCATAAGTGGCTGTGGCTGGCACTCTGCAGGTTTCCTTTCTAGGTGATCTTTCATCAGAAATTGCTTAGGCTTAATGCTTTCAGGTGTTCATCAGCCATCTTCTTGCTAACAGCCTCTGGTTCTTTTCATTTCGCACACAATTTTTCAGTCTCCCTCTGGCAAGCTTCTCACAGAGAGTCATTCTCACAGTGCTGTGCTAAAATGATTTTTTAAATATTTTCTGATAAACAAAGGACATTGAATTCTAAGACTTTATCCATAAAACATATTGTGTGCACTGTACTGAGCCATGTCACAGCATTTTCCTTAAAGCTTGTAGTATTTTGATCAGAAGTGACCTCAGTACTTCTAGAGTGGAGAAGCACTAGCTTATTCCTATATTCTGTGGTGATTGCATGCGTTAGCCCTATCTTCTCCTGGTTCAGGTTGTTTCTTTTTTGGAAGTGGTACATTTTGGTAATGCTTCTCCTTTCTCTAGCAATGGTGTGCCTTCCTTCATACGTGTAGAAGTCTGAGTGCAGTACATCTTACTTGGCAGCACATTTCTCTGTGTGCTTACTCTCTCCTATTTCAGTTTAAGTTATCAGCAGTTTTTTTCATTATTTATGTTATTTCAGTGCTTTCCTGGTAAAGTTCATAGAGTCATTAAGGTTGGAAGAGGCCTCCAAGATCAAGTCCAACCATCAACCTGCTCTACTAAACCACTAGTAGAGTGCCCCTCTGCTAAACCATGTTTCCAAGCACCAGATCTGTATGTTTTTTGAGCACCTCTAGGGACTGTGACTCCACTAACACTTCCCCAGGGAAGTTTGTTCCAATTCCTGATTGCGCTTACCATGTAACGTGAGATATTTATTCATGGAATCTTGGGGCTTTCCCTGAGAAATAACCCCACTGAGCAATCACATTGTAATAAAGTAATTGTCAACACATGTGTTCTGTACAGTGGCCATTTATGACCCGAGTGTAGATGCTGATATTGAGGTGGTGCCAGTAGTACCATGGAGCGTGACATGCAGGGTTTTTAGTATTCATTCTCTGCTTGACAGTTTTCAGGGAACATTGGTGGTGACCAAGCCCTCGTCCCAGTTGTGAATTCCAAGTCCTGGTCTGCTGTTGCTTGTCTGGTTTTGCCTCTTTGGTTACAACTTACCCATAATGTTGCTTTTCTGCCTAGTAACCTCTAAGGCACTTGGTTTTCTTCCTGATTTTGGAGCTCTTGTCTCAGGTGTCAGTTTTGAGTTACCTTTGGATGGTGCTGGCTCTTTATGACCTTTGTTTTGTCATTGTGTTACTGGTCTCATCCAAAATTGTTTGTAACACTGTTTCATCATCTTCTTCCTCCCGGGCTTCTTCCTTGCTCATTAGGTCCCTCCTGAGTTGGCTCAGGAAGGAGAATCCCTTTGACAAAACTGCTTTTGCAGCATCTGTTGAAAACAGGTGACTAATTTACATCCGTGCATTTAATTTGATGGTAAAGGGTGTATGGGTGTCTAGCATACAGACCTTTCTAAAGGATAAAATACTACTTGCTGATTTTGCCCAGTAATTTTCTTTCCCAGCATTTTTATTTAGTAGTGCTTTCCAGTTGTGAAAGAAGCCTGTTAGGAAACACACCCAAGGTGAGAGCAAAAACATTCATATATAATTATGTGAAATGGAACTCATTGGAAGTGTAGTACTTCTTTTTTCTAGATGTGCCATCACCATATTCTTCCTTTTCAACCATATTGTTGCCTGCTCCTGTCTCATGGAAGTTTGTTATTCACTAGAATACGGCCAAATCCTGACTTCCCCTTTGTCTCTAAGCATTTGTATTTACTTGGCTCCAGAAGAACGTGGGTGTGTGCCCGCATATGTACATGTGTTCATACCTATATAGTCATTTACAGGCATGCATGTGAAGAGCGGCAGTATGTGGGGCTTTTATTTATATATCTCTCTATATCTTTTTCTTGAAAGTATGTTTAGGATTATGAATGTAATATGCTGGTATCACTCACCTGCTTGGCTTCTTTTAAATTATGGATTGTCAGATAAAAAGTTTGCTGCTTTGCTATGTAAAAATAGCCCTGAGATCTAAAGCAACTAAAAGTGAGAATAAAAATAACTGTTTGACCACAATTTAGTCTGTCCCTGGAGGTTTTGCATACAGAAGACTGCCAGTGACTTTCCGAATACTTTGCTAAACAGATGTTCTTGGGAGAAACTGAACAATTTGAACTTCACATGTTAAAATAGAATCAGTGTGTTGTTATGCAGGCCAATGTTAAGCTACAGAGGTTAGGAAATAGGGCTTTTAGTTTAAGTGCAGGAATGCATCACAAAAAAATCCCAGTTCCTCATTGCATTTCTTTCTCCTTGGCAAAATGTGTCACATTTTAGTGTCTTGGTTTGTTGTGATGTAATTCAGGAAATGATTCTGTCCTTTTTCTGCAGTACTTTCTCTGTACGATGCAGAGATAAGAGTTTGTATACCTTGTTAGCCAGGGGACATAGGAATACTCCACTAACCAGTTCCTAAAGTGTTTCAAACAGAAATACTACCTTGGTGCTGAAATCATTGCATGGTTGGGAGGTTCAAAAGAAGCAGAAGAATACAAGGAAATGGCTAAGATTCCTTTAAGCATGAAGAGGACATCATGGAAGGATCTGAACATAAAGTGAAAAGGGTAGTCTTCTTTGAGATAGTGGATTTCAGAATGAAAAACATCTTTAGTGAGGTGGAAGATTTTCTTCAGAGTCTAGTTAGAATACCAGGATCAGTGAAAATCATCATTCTTGCAGATTTGTGTGGGAAACTGTTTAGGACTATCAGTCCTGAAACATATTGCCTGTAGAGAGAAGCCCTTAAACTTAAACAAAGGTGTGGGCTGAGTAGCATGACCTAGGAAAAACTGCTATTTCACTTTAAAACTCTTCTCAAAACAATGTTGATAAGGAGAATTGGAAAAGCTTACTTCAAACAGATATTAACAAATATTCAGAGAATTTAAAGCTTCCAAGACACTTCTGCAAATTGATGTACAAGTTTTGGGTGGCCGTACTCATGGCATAGTACTGCTCTGAGACAACTATGCCTGGCCAAGTGGATATGTGAGCTGTGAGCAGTGTGTCTGCATGCACTGCTGGAGGGTTGTCCTTTGTAATACCAGACCTTAAAAACCTAATCTCAACACCTGTTTCTTATAAGAAGCTGAAACTTGAGGTTTGAGCTGAAACAACCATGATTGTAATCATGGTTGGTGATGCAACCCTCTGTCTGGATGGTAGGGAGAGTTAACACTGCAAATAGAAAATGTTGAATGAAGAAGTGAGCATGTGACCTGAAATGAGGAGGTGTGAAAAGAGAGGCATAACCTTAAATCCAGAAAGAAGTAAAAAGATTCCTGTTTTCATTTCCATGCTGATGACTTACACGTTGTAGTTTCTCCTTTGAAAAACAGAAGTTAACCAGTGACGTGTGTTCCCAACAGCAACTGGGACTATCAGACCTCCCCAGATGAGTCCTTTTTCAAAAACAGGCCAAAGCAGAAGGAAAAAATACCATAATGTTAAAAATACATTTCAGACCAGCTAAGTGTCATCTCCACTCTGGTTTTGACCTCACTCTCTCCATCTTTTTGCTCTTCTCTAGCAACTGCCTTGAGATTTCTTGAGGCTATTCTATTTTTTTATTCAAACATTTTTTCTTCGGGAGGAGCAAATAGATGATTTTAAATCCCTCCCTTTCTCAAGTCAGGAAATATAATGACAGAGATGTATTATACTTACTCACTACTTTTGCTGAATATGACTTTTTTTCCTGAGTATTGGCTCCTGGGAAGGCTTAAGGACCTTTCAGCATGTGTTCATGTGTATAAATTAATAGCTAATTATGTTACATAATAAATGAAGGGCAAATGCTACTGTCTTGCCAGTCTGATCTCTTAAAAAAACAAAACAAAACCAATCTATAACGAACAACATCAGACCAAAATGAATAAACCTTTAGGATCTTCTAATCTCTTTTTACAGATTAAAACATTTCTAGTTTCTCCGGGGCAGATTTTGGATGTTAGAGTTTTGTGAACAGAGTTTACTGCACTTCGGTGTACTCACTTTAGTGTACTCACAAGCGGTGCATACAGCTTGCACTGCCTACTTTGGTTGCCTGGACAGATGTAAATTCTCAGCTTCTGTGAGTCGTATATGATCTTATTGCATACGATCTTACTATTTTAAAGGCTCCTTAGCCAGCGCAGGGCTGAGACATGGCGGGTCAGCCCTCGTACCCAGAGCATTCTGGCACTTTGGGGCAAAAAACTCAGCGAGAGGGTCTCTGCTCGCCGCGGAGAGCCTGACGTGAAAAGCGGCGGCCGCAGTCCCTTCCCCATCATCCCCGGCAGATCCCGCAAGACAGGAGCGATAGCAGTGGGCGGAGCCGCCGCCGCGCGCGGATGTCAAAGGCTCCTTAGCCAGCTCAGGGTCATCTCCGTTTACCTAAAAATGGTTGGAACTAGGTCCAAAATCAGCAGAGAAAGTGTAGGGACACAGCACCCGCTTATAACATGCGGCTGTGCAGACACTCAGCTGCAAGGAGTGCCTCAGCCTGTTACTCTTATTAGAAGATGGCTGAGATAGCACCTCTGTAAGATGTGACCAGGTGAATGATCTGTTTAGGATGGTGGCAGAGCTAAAAGTTGAAGTAAAGAAGTTGAGGAGCATCGGGGAGAGTGAAAGTGAGTTAGATTGGTGGAGCAGCTCCCTGAGAGTAAGACAGCAGGTTGAGGCTCCAAGCAAATCGCACAAATCGGAGGATTCCCTCCTCACTTACGGCCAGGCTTTGGAAGAGGACCTCAGCAAAGGGGTGGAGTGGAAACAGGTCCCTGCTCAGAAAAAGCAGGTGGATCCCCTTCCAGCTTCCCCCAACATTCCATTTGACATTGCAGAACATGTACAGGGTTTTGCAGGAGGATCTAGCTGCTGGAGAGGAGAATGATACATCCATGCCAGAAAGACTGAGTCGCTCCAGACCCACCATCACTACTGGCTCTAAAAAGAAAGGTAGATGGGTAATTGTGGTGGGGGATTCTCTCCTGAGAGGGGCAGAGGGCCCAGTATGCCATCCTGACCCACTTAACAGACAGGTTTGCTGCCTCCCTGGGGCATGAGTTAAGAATGTAGCAGGCAAACCTCTCACCCTAGTAAACCCCTCTGAGGATTATCCCCTGATAATTTTTCAAGTGGGAAGTGGTGAGGTTACCAACAGAAACCCAAAACCAATCAAAAGATCGAGAGCACAAGTTACTTTCTTCTCTATCACTTCAGTGGTGATCAAGAATGAAGACGTGAAAAGAAAGAGCCATCTAGTGAACTTCTAGCTCCAAGACTGGTGTTACAGATAGGGTTTTGGGTTCTTCAGCCATGGGCTGCTATATGAGACACCTGGCCTGCAGGCAGGAAGTGGGATGCACCTGTCCCAGATGAGGAAAAGAATTTTGGGGCAGGAGTTAATGGGGCTCATTGGCAGAGCTTTAAACTAGATATGAAGGGGGAAGGGGGGACAACTGGCTTTGCTAGTGAAAACCCTGGGTATAGTAGCCCAGCACTAGTGAGGCAGTGTGGCATGACAGATAACAAGAAGGACTATTGCCACTCAGTATTGAAAACTGTGTACTTGGCTCCCTCCCTGAAATGTTTATACACCAATGCATGCAGCATGGGCAATAAACAGGAGGAGCTGGAGGCGGTTGTGCAGTAGAAAAGCTATGATATGGTAGCAATCACAGAAACCTTGTGGGATGACTTCTCACGGTTGGGAGTATTGCAACCGATGGCTATCAACTTTTCAGAAGGGATAGGCAAGGAAGAAACGGTAGAGAAGCCCTCTATATTAGAAAGACATTTGAAGCCATACAAATGAATGCAGATGAGGATAGAGTTGAGTCAGTGTGGGTAGGAATTAGGTGTAAAGCCAGCGAGACAGATACTGTGGTGGGAGTCTGTTATAGACCACCCA